>MU710274.1:68405-111427 GCA_026770625.1 Nicotiana glauca | reverse complement strand
TTAATTTATTCCAAGTGGCGACTCTGAAATAAACAAAATAATCCCGTTCGAATATTGTCACTTTAATTGAAAAAAACTCCCCCGTTCGCCCGTTCTTACCCCTCGGGGTCGGGGCGAGCCGAAAGGAGGTGTGACAGTATGCACCCATTGTACCCATACTTTTTCCTTTTCTTTACATAAGTTCCATAGCAACTTACAGATAGCAGCTTTGTTCCATATCTCAATATTAGTGAAATTTTGCCCCCTGCAGATTTTGGCATACATAGCTTGTCCCCAGCAATTAGAGCCTTCCTTGTTGGTTCAGCATCCCCAGTCCACAGGAATCTCCTACATATTGTCTCAATGAATTGAATGATTCTCTTAGGCAGTATGAAGACCTGTGCCCAAAAGTTCTGAAGTGTTCCCAGGACACTTTTTATCAGTGTTGCTCTCCCTGCATANCCAAGCAATCAGAGCCTTCCTTGTTGGTTCAGCATCCCCAGTCCACAGGAATCTCCTACATATTGTCTCAATGAATTGAATGATTCTCTTAGGTAGTATGAAGACCTGTGCCCAAAAGTTCTGAAGTGTTCCCAGGACACTTTTTATCAGTGTTGCTCTCCCTGCATAGGATAAGAACTTGGCTGTCCAGCATTGCACTCTACTCAATATTCTATCAATTAATGGTTCACACTGGGTAATTGACAGCCTCTTTGTACTCAATGGGACACCAAGGTATCTAAAAGGTAGATCACCTTTAGTATATCCTAGTGTCTCCAATATTCTTTGCTGCACTCTGTTGTCTACACCACCAAAATACACACTACTCTTGCTTGTGTTAGCTATTAGACCTGAAGCTTTGGAAAAGATTTGGAACTGCTTATGGACCTCTAATATAGACTTCTCCTCTCCCTTGCAAAACAACATCAAATCATCAGCAAATCCTAGCTGTATGAGATTCACTTTAGCACACCTTGGATGAAACTTGAAGTTCTTGTTATTCCTTAGCTGCTTGAGTAATCTGCATAAGTACTCCATTGCTATGACAAAGAGTAGTGGTGATAATGGATCCCCTTGCCTCAATCCTCTCTTTGCTTCAAATGGTTTGAGTGGTTTCCCATTTACCATGACTGAATATGATACTGTGGTTATGCATGTCATCACCCAGGTTATGTATCTTTCTGGAATACCCAGCTGCCTCATTACTTGCTCCATATATACCCATTCTACTGAATCATAGGCTTTCTGCATATCTATCTTGAGCATACACCTAGGAGATATATTCTTCCTTCCATATCCTTTTATTAATTCATGGCTCATGATGATGTTTTCTGTTATCACTCTTCCTGGCACAAAAGCTACTTGACAATTGTCTATCACCTCTGATAATACTTCCTGCAATCTACTTGTTAAGATTTTAGAGATGATCTTGTATAGTACAGTACAACAGGATATAGGTCTATATTCTTTGATACTGCTAGGATTCTTCACTTTTGGAATCAAGGTTATGGTAGTACAATTTATTTGCTTGCATATTTTTGGATTGTCAAAGAATTCTCCCACAGCTTGAGTTACCTCCTTTCCAATTATGTGCCATGATCTCTTGTAGAAATAAGAGTTGTAGCCATCACATCCTGGAACCTTGTTGTCATCTATGTTTTGAAGTGCTATCTGTACTTCCTCTTCAGTTACTGGCCTTATCAAATTCAATTTTTGCTGTCTATTCAATGTGTTCCCATGCTTCATTACTTCTATGTTCACTGCTGGTAACTGTTTTGCTGCTGTTCCCAGTAGGTTTTTGTAGAAGTTTAGGATCTCTTCTTCCACTTGATCTCCTGTGTTAAGTATTTGACCTGCACTATTATACAAACAACCAATGTGGTTAGTGGTCTGCCTGCTTTTTGTGCAAGCATGCAAATATGCTGTGTTTGCATCTCCCAAGTTAAGCCATTTGATCCTTGACTTTTGTCTCATAATGCTTTCTTCAACTTCAATCCATTTAGCTAGCTCCTTCCTTGCTTCCTTTTCTTTTGTTTTTTTGTCTGTGCATCAATCAGGTATATCAATTTGCCTCTGAACCTCTTGCAATTTCCACCTTGCCTCCTGTATTTTTTGCTCAGTGTTGTTGAATTCTTGTCTATTGATCTGTTTCAGCTTATTCATTAGTAATTTGAGTTTCCTCCATACTATGCTCATTGGTTCCCCTTCTTCTCTTCTATTCAAGCATTGATGAACAGCTTGCTCAAAATCTTTATGTTGAGCCATGCATTTAAAGAACTTAAAAGGTCTTCCCCTCTCTGTTGTTCAAAGCTCATTGGTATGCTCAGTGGACAGTGATCTGAAAACCTAGGCTGTAAAACTCTACCTTCCATTTCTGGCCATTTTTGAATCCAAGCAGCATTCACCAGTATTCTGTCAATCTTACTATGTACATGGTTGTTTGTCCATGTATACTTCATACCTATTGTCTTTAATTCAGCTAATCCATTCCTCCATATGAAGTCTTTGAAATCTTTTACTTCATACTCCTGTACTTGAGTGCCTTGAATCCTATCCTCAGTTGTTAGAATGGTATTGTAGTCACTTAGTAACACACATGGGCCATTAGTGCCAGCAATTTCATTTTCCATATCTTTCCATAGCCTTTTCCTATCTTATATTGTATGCATTCCATATACAACACCCATGTTAAATTTGATACCATTTTGTCTCCCTGTAACTACCCCTATTATGTATTGTTGGTGCAGTTTATAGTCTTCAAATTCTATCCTTGTTTGATCCCATGCAATCCATATTCTTCAACGAGCCTGTGCATAATTGGCTATCCATCTCCAGTTATTAACTATCTTCCTTATAATACCTTCTGCCTTTTCTTCTTTGACCTTGTTCTCCAAAACTGCTATCATTACTACCTTATTCTCCTTAATGAAGTTTCTTAATTCTTTTTGCTTATACACTTTATTCATTCCTCTCACATTCAAAACTATGATGTTCATCATTAAAGGTTATTTTGATTGTTGGAACCCCCTCTGCCTCTATCCCTAGGCTGTTCATTCTCCTTGTTTTGTTCCCTTGTCATTTGGACCATCCTTTGAGCTGTATCTACAAGGACAGTGAATGCATTGCCAATGTTTACTTCTCTGTCATCCCTGCCATCTCCACTCTTCTTTGATGCAGATCTTCCTTTTACCACCTGCCATTGTTCCTCCCTTTGTACCTCATTCCTTTCCTCTTCTAATTGTTCTAGGAATCTACCCCTTTCATCAATTCTATCTTCCTTACGGTCTAGAATCCTCACAGCTTTCCATTTCTTTTATTGTTGGTGCAGTCCAGGTATTTGTTTGCCCCCTCTTGCTTCTTAGCTCCTTTATTCTGGCATGAATGACCTATTTGATAGTAGGTTTGGCAGTACATTGGTTTCCAATTATACTGGACAATTTATTCATACATTTTTCCCTTTGGATCAATCGGCTTAATTGTTTCCGGTAATCTCTTTGTTATATCTATCTCAATGAGTACCCTGGCATAACAAACTCTATCTGTCATAGTTGTACAAGCATCTGCATACAATGGTTTTTCTAATCCACTTCCAATTTTACGGAATGCCTTATTACTCCAGTAACTCAATGGAAGTGTTGGGAACTTTACCTACAATGGTATGGTTTTCAGCACCTCCTCATTGAAATCAAAATTCTCAGTCCAGTATTTCAATATTATAGGTCTACTATTCATAGTGTATGGTCCATTTACTATCACTTCATCTCTTTCTTCAATGCTACTCATCAGTATTATAAAATAGCCATCACTATGATATAGTACCTTAGGTTTCCTGGCTTTCCCCCATTGAGCAGCTATGAATCATTCACTAGCACCTATAGTTGGAGTGTTTCCAACTACATAGAGAATTAGAGCTCGATTCCATTTCTGTATTTCATCAGCTATGTCTTCCTCCAGAATCTGCACTACCACTTCACCCCTCTTGTATCACCGGTGGAATGTATGTGAGATCCATTCCTTTTGCAGCTAACTTGTTATCATGCAATAGTCCAGCCCATGATCTGCCTAAATCTGTTGGTTTTCTCCTGTCATCCTCAGCTCGTGCAGCTACTATTCCATTGCCCTGCACCTTATCGGTACTATTTGTTACTGTTTCATTGACTTTAGCTTTGCTGATACTTGCTTCTCCGACGGTAGCTGGTGAATTGATTTTTGATATCCCTATGTTGACTGGGCTAGCTGGTATATTCGGACTTACTCGATTGCAGCTCAGATCTGGCCAGTTTAGGTCATCATCACTGTCCAGATCCAGCTCCTTTTCTTGCATTTTCCCTTTTCCATGTTGTTTCCCTTGCTCCTGTGGGTGAATTTCCTTGCTTCCTCGATCTGTGATGATCAATTTGGTCTGAATTTTCTTTGGTCTCCCTCTTCCTCGCATTTTTCGGCGATGGCGCAGGTTAAAGCACCTAACGTGCGCCGAGAGAGAAATAACCAAGTATTTTCTTTACTAAAATATTTTTAGTGGTATCTTTACAAATAGATTTATATATTAAAATTATATAATTACATTGAATATAGTTAAATACATAAAAATACGTGAAGTATAACATGTCATCTATAGTGCATAAATGTATGAATACATACTGCAAATACATTTGAATACATAAATTATATGAATTATAACACATACATATACCTTTTTTACAATACAATGAAATACAGCGAGATACATTGAAATACAATTGAAAAAAAAATGTCACGACCCCAGTTCGCCCTCCGTGAACATGTCGTGATGGCACCTAGTCCCTATAACTAGGTAAGCCTAACAATGCAAAAAACAACAACATAACTTGCAGAATAATTTATTTAAACCTGAACAACTAAAAGAAAATTGTATAAAAATGCCACTCGGCATATACCACTCAATAATGAGGAAGTCTACAATATCACCCCAAAACCCAAAAACTCACGGGAACACAAGCTAACAGGAAGTAATACACGGCTCTAACTCCAGAATGTCTAAAGCAAAAGTACGAAAAGAAGGCTAAATACTATAGATAGAGTAAAGAAGGAGAATCTTCGGTCTGCAGACGCTGCCGATGTACCTCGAAGTCTCTGTAGCTCTTCCTGCCTCGAGGATAGTGCGCCTGAGATGAAGTACCTGGATCTGCACATGAAAAATATGCGCAGAAGGGGCATGAGTTCACCACAGCGGTACTCGGTAGGTGCCAAGCCTAACCTCGATTGGGTAGTGACGAGGAAAGTCAGGGCCCTACTGAGTAAAACAAAATAAATGATAGGATAAGGAAGAACAGTATAGATAAAGTATACAGCGAGAGTCTAAACATAATAAATAAGGAATGCAATACTAGAAGGCAGAAACAGGACAATACAAGGAAATGCTGCTCATAATAGGAATCATAACCGAGGATCTCTTGGTATCCCGAGGATCCCTTAGTATCCTCACCGTATACACGAGGGATCTCTTGGTATCTTCAATAGAAATTCGGGGATCTCTTGGTATCTTNCCCCGGGGTGCAGTAAAGCTTTCAAAAAAAGGAGGTGTGACAGGTTTCTTTTCCGTGACCCTTATGTTATACTTGTTGATTCCCTTGCCGGGATGTTATTGTTTACATTATTGTCTCCCTTGCCGGAATGTTGTTGTTATACTCTTGTTCCCTTATCGGGATTCTTTTATGTGTGATATTTAATTGTAATTGGGGATCGGGTTGCACGCCGTAACGGTATTATATGAAATAGGATCGGGTTGCATGCCACAACGGTATTATGTGAAATGGGATCGAGTTGCATGCCGAAATGGTATTATGTGAAATGGGATCGGGTTTCACGCCGCAATGGTATTATGTGAAATAGTTGCATGCCATAATGGTATTATATGAAATGGGATCGGGTTGTACGCCATAACAGTATTATGTGGAATATGATTGCGTTGCATGATCGGGTTGCGCGCCGCAACACTTATGTGAAATGGGGTCGGGTTGCATGCCGCAAGGATATTATGTGAAATGGGATTGGGTTGCACGCTACAATGGTATTATGTGAAATGGGATCGGGTTGCACGCCGCAACGGTATTATTTGATTTGGCATTAGGTTGCACGCCGCAACAAGAAAGAATTAAAGTGAATATTGATTCTTATGGTGAGAACGAGAGTAAAAGCATGAAGGGTGTTGCAGTGTACTTTCTATTGCTATGTTTATTTGTTATCAATTCAAGTGCTTTAACTATTTAAATCCCTTTATTGCTGTGATCCTTTATGTTGGAACCTACAATGTTTTCAATACCTCGTCGTGTATATATATATATATATATATATATATATATATATATATATATATATATATATATATATATATATATACATACATACATGTGCCAGGGATCTCTTAGTATCCCGCACTCTCAGTCCAAAACATATCACGTGCAGGGGATCTCCCGGGATGCTGTCCCGTAGTCCCAAATTTAAAGCATATAATAATAGCTCAAACAACAAGAAAAGTACCAAACTCGGAACAAGAAATAGTAAATTTTAGCCTAACATGCTTCACAGAGTACAAACAAAGACAGTTTAAGCAAATAGTCAAGTAAGTCAACTAAACATGCTTCTCTAAGCTAACGCAGGAAAAGCTTACAATTAGGATAAACAGATAAGCAAGAAAACTCAATTGAAATACTTCAAGTAAAAAATGGACTTTTCAACAATTAACTCAAATGCGCACTCGTCACCTCACGTACGAGGCATTCAAATATCAAATATCATGTCCTAAGGGGAAAAGGTCCCCCCCACAAGGTTAGACAAACCACTTACCTCGAACTGGCACAAAACTCAACTAGAAACCACGCCTTTTGACACGAGTATCCGCCTCCAAATGGCCCAAATCTATTCAATTCAATTACATATCATAAATAACATCTCAACCGGCTGATTTTACTATTTAATTTAAAGCTAAGGCGTGAAATTAGGTAAAATAACCAAAATACCCCTTAGGCCAACGTCTCGGAACTGGATAATCTTTATATTTTCAGAATTCTCGTACTCTCACGAGTCTATACATAACAAGAACACTGAAATCGGAGTTCAAATGACCCCTCAAATCCTCCGTTAAAGGTCTAAGAACTTTTCCCCCAATTTCTACCAAAATTTCGAAATTAAATGATAAAATTAACTAAAGATTGATGGAGTATAACTAGAAAGGATTAAAGAAATGTTACCCAATGATTTTTTCTTCAAAACCCTCTCAAAATCACCCTCTCCCGAGCTCCAATTTGATTTTTCAACTTTTAAAACTAAACCCTCGAATTTGTTATTTCATTACAGTGGTGTCCGCATCTGCGGTCAAATTCTCGCTTTTGCAACTTTCGCTTTTGCGGTCAACCTTCCGCTTCTGCAGAAATTCACTTACGTACAGAATCCGCTTCTGCGGTCAAAATACCGCATCTGCGGCTTCCGCTTCTGCGGACCATGCTCCGCTCCTGTGGAATTTCTCTAAGGCCAAGACTCCTCTTCTGCGATACCATTGCCGCATCTGCGATACCGCAGATGCGGCTCCTCGTCCGCTTCTGCGGAAACAACTCCCCAGCCAATTTTCGCACCTGCGACATCCTCTTCCGCATCTGCGAGACCGCTTCTGCGGTCCCAGATCCGCAGAAGCAAAAATACCAGAAGCAGCAAAAATTCTCCAATTTCACAATTCCAAAACTTTCTCGTTAACCATCCGAAATCACCCCGAGGTCCCCGTGACCTCAACCAAAAATACCAACACCTCCTATAACATCATTCAAACTTGTTCCAATCATTAAAACACCTCAAACAACACTGAAACCATCAAATTACATCGAATTCAAGCCTAAGTTCTTCTAAAACTTTTGAAACACGCATTTGATCAAAAACTCAGCTAAATCACCTCCGAATGACCTGAAATTTTACACACACATCCCAAATCACTTAATGAAGCAACAACAATTCTCGGAATTTCATTTCGACTCTCTGATCAAAATCTCATTATCGGACCGGAAACTTCAAAAACTCGAACTCTGGCATTTCAAGCCTAAATCAGCTACGGACCTCCAAAATACATTCCGAACATGCTCCCAACCCTGAAATTACCTAACGGAGCTAACAGAACTATCAGATTTCCATTCCGAGGCCGTCTTCACCCTGTTCCAACTACGGACAACTTCCCAACACGTTAGCTCTCATTTAGGGACTAAGTGTCCCAAAACTCTCCGAAACTCAAAACCGAACATCCCGGCAATTCAAATTAGCATAAATAGACTTGGAAAAATAGTAGATAGGGGATCGAGGCGTTAATTCTTAAGACGACCGGCCGGGTCGTAAAAAAAAAATGAATACAGTGAAATACAACGAGATATATTGAAATACAATGAAAAAAAAGGTAAAAACTCTTCAAGTTACTCGGCCCCAAACTCAATCCCCAATCCATCGGTATCCAAGCCGCCGGTTAAGTGAAGACAGTTGTTGAAGAAGCACCAATTTAAAGATTAAACAGAAACTAGAGACATAACTTCTTTAGATCTCACAAGGCAAGCATGAACAATCAATGCAAAATTCAAGAAAAATTTAGAATGTTTAATACAACTGTGTGAACAAAAACGGCCTCCGGGGGAGGGCGTTAGGGGTGACAAAACAAGGAAGGAGAAGAGGTCGCCGGCCGAATTTGAAAAAGAGAAGAAAGAGAAAGAGAAAGGAGGAGAGAGGTAAGAGAGAAAGAGAGAGAAATATAGGTATCAACATTTACTACAAACCTAAAATTTCTTTTAACAGAATCATAAATACACTGACCATTTGTGATATTGAGGCACGAAAGCAGAAACTTTGCACATGCCATTAGTTAGAGCCCGTTTGGCTTAGCTGATTTAGAGTAGCTTACAAGTATATGTGCTGAAAAATACTTTTAACTGCTGAAACTGATTTAAACAATAAACAATTACGTGTTTGGATAAAAGTGCTGAAATTAATAATAAGCAGCTAAAAAATTGGGTATACAAAGAGTTTTGTTTAAAAAGAAGTATTTTAGGGATAGAATAGTAAATATTTTGGTCAAACCTAAAGTGCTTATAAGCTGAAATTTGATAAGTTGGGGGAGACCAACTTATGGCTTTTGGCTTATTTTTGGCTTATAAGCACTAACTTATAAGCACTTTTAATTTTACCAAGCGCGTAGATAAGCCAAAAAGTACTTATAAATCAGTTTGACCAGCTTATAAGCTTAGCCAAACACCTTCTTAGTGTCCGTTTGAATATAAAATTTGATGGAAGATTTTTTTTAATTTTTTTTTTTTTTTGAAAACTGCGTTGTTCATGAAATTTTCATTTCTCACATAGAGATGCATTTTGAATTTGAAAAATTAAAAAATTATAAAAAGCTATTTTTCAAAAATTTATGTCCAAACACAGCTCTAAATTTTAAATACCAATTAAAAAAATTCACCATTTTTATTTACCTTTTTTATGTTCAAACGCCTACTTAGGCGTCTGGCAATTTCAATGAAATATGGCTGGAGTCTGGAGAGCAAGATCCGGAGCCCAACACTGTTCCATAAGCATTCTCCACTCCGTGTCGCAGAAGCTCGGCATATGTGGCCTCGGTGTTGGTGATTTCTTTTTCCGCATTTTTTTATATCAAGACGTTGCTTCATGTTTGTTGTAGTGCTAATATTTCTTCAAATTTAGGGTTCAGAGATGCGCAGAGGAGAAGCTATTATTGGAGATAGTGGAAGTGGACACGATAAAATTGCTGCATTAATTCTGCTGCAAAAGCAGGTAATGTAGAGTTTTTAGTTGTGCTTAATCGCGATCATCCTGATCTCATATGGAAAGTCGACCATAGAGATCGGACCGTTCATGTTGCTGTTTTACACAGAGAGGGAACATTCTCAGTCTTATTCACCAAATTGGAGCAATTAAAGACTTGATTACTTTAATAGTAGTAGACAATGATGGAAATAACATTCTACATTTGGCTGGAAAATTAGGACAGTCAACCCATAAACAGAAACTTTGACAGATAGAAGTCCTCAAAAAGTAACTTACGCAGTCAATGCCTTGTAATGCTATTTGGTACCGGTAATAGGATTAGCAAATTGAAGTTCTGTTCCGAAATGCTAAGTTTGATTGAATTTGAAATGCTTTATTAAGCTCGTTTTTTCAGTTGGATAGTAATGAGCACTGCAGAGACGACTCTAATGTAGCTTCGACTAGTGGTATTTGCATATTGCTAAAGTAGTTGATTTACATTACTTCGTAGCTGTTAATTGTAGCTTATGCTGCTACAGCTCTAAGTGCGGTACCAATGCTCTGAAGGGTCAAAAAGTTGTGAAAGTGTATGCCTCTAAAATCCTACATTTTGGGCTTCAATTAGAGTATATCATGGGATTCTTAGCAACAGACTGGACAAAGAAATAATTAAAATGCACAAAATGCTCTTGAGTTATATTAGTAATAGGCACCAAAGCACTAATCTTGCTTGAAAGATCTCTTTCAGGCTAGTGCTTTGGCTCAATAAAATGCTTTACATGATGGCTGATTCAATGTGATCTTGGTCATGGATTATAGCAATCCAGCCCGCTAGTGATATTGTTCGCTCTGGGCCTAGGACCTCACGGGTTTACAACGCGTCACTAGGATCTTAGGCTTGTTAACTTTTATACCCAACATCCTTATTCTGTTTTGCCGATGTGGGACTCTGTCTAAAGTCTGAGGTGTTACATGAATACATGATAGAAGATGGTCTATATGTTGCACGATTCATTGGCTCCTCTCATTTGCGACTCAGGATTAGCACATTGTATTTCACCCAAAAGACTTTTGACCATGTGGAGAATAGAAGATTGAGTGACACTTCGAAAAAAAATAAAAAAAATCAAGAACAAATTAAGATGAGATGGTCTATATATGTTGAACGTGACACACACGTTAGGCTTTCATCCTACATGAGTCCAAAACCTATTGAACTGCATTTTATCTGATTGCAGTGTTACATAATTTTTGCTATTATTTCGAGAAAGACTGAGTTACAGACAAGAACATTTTACAGAGGAAAGGGTGTGAATTACCACACGTCTGGCTTATATATATAAAATATTTTACTTGGGAACATAGGCATTGTGTTTCTGAAGTCATTTTATGCTGCAAATTGAAGGCACCTTTTTAAATTTCATAAAGCATACCAACTTGAAGTGTTTTATCTGGTGGAATGTGAAGTGTAGAAATGGCTGCCCTGCTATTCTTCTGAAGAACATCCGTACAAGTAGTCTATGGTGAAGCGAGAAAACCAATTACCAGCTTTATTTGCTTTCAGAATAGATCTTCCTAACACAAAAACCGTTCCTCTTCAAGCATCTAGTTGCTTTTCACCAGTAGACTCAGCTTCAATTTCTAAGTGCTTAACGTTACACCCTATGACAATGTAAAATTACACAATATGTGAAATTAAATCGATAGTATACAAATTATTATAGTATTATTGTCAATATAAGTTAAATCGATTCACAGATGTGGAAAAGAAGTAGAAAAAAAAATTCAGCCATGATAAAAGTATGCAAAAGTGTTACGCAGAACTTAATTCCAATGAAGGCCAATACGACAGTAATAGAGAAAAGTAGTTAAAATTTTAAACACAAAGTTCTACACAAAAAAAAAAAGGAAGAGAAAACTGCTACCTCTGGTTCATTTCCTCCTTTTCTTCCTTATTTTTTCCCCCCATTTCTCCCCCAAATTATCCAGAGAGGATCAAGAATGTACTCTTTCCTCATTGTTACTAGATGAAGAAAAAAAAGCCCTCTTCCTCTTGTGCATATTTCTGAAAGTAACAAATGGAGAAGAGTAAATTCTTAATCCTCTTTGGATATTGAAATGGGGGAAAAAAAGAGGGAAGTATATAAAGAACCATGAAAATCTAGCAACAGTGCACCAGCTTCAGTAGACTAGTTCCTGTTCTTAGGAGTATTTTTGTTTCTTCCCTTGGCGGACCTGATCTTTTGTTTTCTGGATATTACATGTTCCCATATTGGAAAATCTTCCTCCTCTTCTTTATATTTGTCCTCTTGAATTGTTTCAGTTATTTCACTGTCCTTTGGATTTTCTTCAGGTGGGAGATTACTTGTCAGTATTTTCGTGTCCGCCAGCTTTTCTTCAGGACCTTTGTCTTGGGCGTTAGGCAAAAAGCTTGGAGTATGCTGATTCATGACACTGATCGGTTGCTGGTTTTCTTTTTGTACAAGCACAAAGCCCTTCCTTACTGGATCAGTTAACTTACGTCTTAAATAAGCAGTCATTTGTTCGCCTATGGGACGAACAACTGGAGGACTTTGGTAAGCTGATCTACTAATTAAAGACTCATCTTGATTGCTCCCAAGTGCATCAGCAATGTTTTCGTTTTGTGATCGCGTTAGCAGTGGATTGTTGCTTTTGTTTGTGGTGGCTGGATGAGAAATGGCCCAAATGATACATCTCTAGTTTGGCCAACTGACATACCAGAGTACACATGGCTTGCATCATATTCGATTCCGTCCAAAGTAGTCTCTGCCGGGACATTGGTTTCTACTTCAACAGCAAATTTGGCAGCTGCAATCCCCACTGCTACACTTTGCATGACATCTAAACCAGCAGAGAGAGAAGCTATAGTCCCGCCAACCAAGCAATCTCCAGCCCCTGTAAGCCTCACTACTGATGCAGAAAGTGCAGGGAAATGGACAGCATAAAATCTGAGTACAGACCGTATCTTGAAGCACCATAAATTCGACCGCTTACGCATTCTGCATCAACAGCTTCCTGCAACTGTTTGCTGGATGAGGGAAGTTGGTTTCCCTTAAAATCAAGTTTTTGAAGAAGATCGGACTTAACTTTGGATCATAAGAATACACCATCTTGTCCAACTGTAACAACAATCACCTTCACACCATTGTCTAGCAAACACGAAATGGCAGGTTTAAGCATTTCAAACAATGATTCGACGGTACTACTATGATCTCTCTGAACTGGAGAAAATCTGTCTCTGCCGTGGCCGGATAAGGCATTTGCCATAGCAATAAGTTCATCTTCATTGGCTGAGACAAAAGATACATAGTGGACCACTGAAGCAATTCTTCTAGATCTGGCCACTGATACAGGGTCAAACCGGACCGTAGTAGTGAACTGAGCGGCCATTCGACAAGATGCCTCAAGAGAATGAGAACTCAAGTTCGCATCCACCATCAGTATTGGAGCTGAGATTTTTTTGCTTTTGAACTTTTCAATCCACTTGGGTGTGAGAAACTTGTCAATTGACTCGACACAAGCCACAGCAGCTGCCAGTCCACCTTTTCCATCAAAGACATTGCAACTGACAGCAGTCTCAATATCTTGCTGTCTAAGAATACCTTGTACGGATAACCGAGTAGATTCCCAGTGTTAGTATAGCGACTTTCCTGGAACGTCAAGTCCAACAGCGCTTATCAGGAATGGTTTTGCTTTAAGCTTTGACATGCAATCAGCAACATTCCTTGCCACATCACCCAATACTTTTGTAATCTTTCCAGGAGAGGCAGATGACCTTGTATGATTAGCTGCAGGCACAGAATTGGGATCTGCTGCAATAGTATCCAATATCATAACTCCGATCACTACAGGAACAGCCTCTGTTGTTTGCTGAGGTGGTACTGGATTCTGTTGTTGATCAGTTGGTGTTGACGTCAATGTCAACGGACTACTCATATTGCTCGACAGTGGCACGGCTATCTTTGCCATTGTTAGCTTGCTCGACACTGGCGCTTCCGGCTTTGCCACTGGCAGCGGTGGAGGGGTAGGTGGTGGCTTGGGGCATAACCGGATACGCTTGAAGTGTGATTTGCCAAAGGGCGAAAACTTAGCTTTCCCATTAGTATATTGTTTCTTAAACTCTCTGCCAATAGTAGATTTGCGCGCTATCTGCAATCTTCTATCTTCCTGCATGTATTCCTTTTCACTTGCCAATCCTTGATAAAATTATAAATCCTCGTGACGTACAGAAATTATTTGGAAAATAATTTAAAGAAGGTTTAGATCCTCCAAAGCGGGAAATGGTTGAATTTCTGGCAACTAGGCCAAAAGCTAGAGAATGAGAAACTTCTCTTAATGTTCGAGATTGAAACATATTGATGTGCTAAGCCTAAGGATTGGTTCATGAGAACTGACAGATGATCGATCAACAACTACAATTACGTAAACAAATTGGGATTGACCATATGAATTTTCATTGAGTATTTTTTTCAATTTAATTCATGTCACGGTAATATTATGGAGTACAAAATAAATTTAGAAAATAAGAGTACTACTTACAAGTTCTTACACATGATTGGGGATAGAATACATTCTTCATCTTGATCAAGTAAAGAAATTAATCCTCCTATTCAAAATAGAAATTCATTCGTGGAAACCTTTTTTTTCCTATTTGGTCTCTTAATCATAATACAGGAAAAGAGTGATAAGCATAGCATATATTGAGAATTTTCGACTTTAGTGAAGAACAGAACATTTTAAAAAGATACTGAGTGAAAACATTTCTTTTAAAACCATCTGAAAAAGAAAATTTGTTTTTTGGTATGTTATAGCCTTTCGCATTTTATATCTTTCTAGTTTGATTGTGCACAAAGATTCATAAGGTACTTTTTTTTAATCTTATCTCGTATACTAAAGATGTGTATACAATACAAAAATATCATTTGAATTGGGGTATTATTACTTTTAACCTGCTCCAGAAATTATTTATATTTGATAACCAAAAAAATATATAAAATTTGCATAACATATATATATATATATATATATATATATATATATATATATATATATATATATATATTTCCGGTTATTATTTTTACGGAAACTATATAATGTCATTTTCCCATTTGAATTTTGTGATAGTAAGCATGACACGATTATATCCATAAGTATCATGGTGTGTTTGCTTTCCTAGAAAATTATTTCACTGGGGAAATAAAGGCAATGAGGAAAAAAGATATCCTACCCATCTAATTTTTTTTTAAAAATTGTCAATTAGAGCCGTTAAAATAGGCTTGGCCTGTGAGGCCAGCCCAACCAAGCCCGCTTCTTAGGTAGGGTTGGGCTAGAATTTTTCTAACTCATTTAAAAGTGAGGCTTATAAGCCCGACCTAAGTCAACCCGCTGGCCTTTGAGGCTTGACCGAGGCTGGGCTTAGGCTGGCCCATGCGCCAAAAATTAATTAACTATCAAACATTTAATATTTAAAAAAATAAAAAATAAAAAACTATTAACTATAACTCCCATTCCCCAACCCTAGATTGCTCATTTCCTTCCATATTAACTAGAATTTATATTTTTGACATGCATGCAATATGACAAAATTAGTTTTTATTTTGCTTAATTAATAATGAATATGGAAAGTTTTAGGTGGCCAATAATAATCTTTTTTCAAAAGAAAATATTACTTTAAGTGGCCAATGGTTAGTTTGGATTACTTCAATATATTATTAATATTTAAACTACTCTTCAGTATATAAAAGGATCAATTAAATACACACAAAAAAATTAACCACTAGCAAATTTCAGGAATTTTAAAATTTCATGAACTATAATGATGAAATCAGCAAATAATGTTAATCTTGAACTAAAAAAAACCCCAGCATATAAACTTATTGAAGTAATCCATGAACTGAGAAAAATGAGAAAAGTATTAAGAAAATATTCATGTAACTTTAAAAAAAGGATAGTTAGAGATATAGAGAACTTGCATTGCAATATCGAGATTCCTCTGAAATATCAAGCTTTTTGTATGCTATATGCAAATAGAAATGGTTTACATGATTAATTGACTATGTCACAAAAAAATATTTAAGAATTTTAACAAATTCTATTTTTCAAAAAAAAAATTGAATGACCGACCCGTCAGCGGCCCGCTACCCTCTTAGGGCTAGATTTGTGGCGACCCAAAGGGTCATCACCTGTTTTAATTGAATTCTGTCTCTTCAAGGCCTTGAACACCTTATTTAGAGTTGCCTCGATTTGCGTGCATAGTTCTGGCGCGTTGTCGGAAAGCTTAAATGTGAAATTCTGTGAAAATTACTAAATTTAGATGTTAAAATAAATAAATTTGACTTTGGTCAATATTTTAGGTAAATGGACCCTGAACTGGACCCGGACCCGAACCCGTATTTGATGGTCCCGGAGGGTCCGTAGAAAAATATGAGACTCGGACGTATGCCCGGAATAGAATTCCAAGGTCCTGAGCCCGAAAAATAAATTTTTAAAAGGAATTATTTTTCTGGAATGTTTAAGAAAATTGGAAATGATATCTTATTAGAAAGCGATGGTATCGGGCCCGTATTTTGGTTCCGGTGCCCGGTACAGATCTTATATATATTTTAAGTCATTCTTGTGAAATTTGGTTGAAATCGGATGTCGTTTGATGTGATTCGGGCCTAAATTGGAAAATTTGACGTTTTACAAAATTTGAAAGAATTTTAGGGTTTTGAGGTATAATTTGATGTTTATGATGTTATTTTGGCGATTTGATCGCGCGAATAAGTCCGTAGGATGTTTTTGAGATTGTGTGTATATTTGGTTTGGAGCCTCGAGGGCTCGGGTGAGTTTTGAGTAGGCCACAGGTGCATTTTTGAACTTTGAAAAATTGTTGGTATGTGAGTGGCCTTTCGCAATTGCGAAGTTAGCCCAGATCAGCCCTTATCGCAAATGCGAGGATTATCATTCGCAAATGTGATTAGCCTGATGTCGTAAATGCGACCTTTATGTTGCAAGTGCGAAGGTCTAGTATTTCTTAAGGGTTCGCAAACACGAACCCAGTCTTCGCAATTCCCACATCAATAGGTCGAGGTTTGCAATTGCAAATCCCTGCTCGCATTTTCCATAACTGAGACCTGCATTTTTTATACTTAACCGATTTTTAACTTCATTTTTCATATTTTCTCAAACCCAAACATACTTAGACAATTTTTCAAGGATTTCTTCTTTGCCAAATCAATTGTAAGTCATTTTTAAATAACTTCCTTCAATTCTTAACATCTTTTAACATGATTTCAACTTCAAATCAATGATTTTCATGGGAGAAATTGGGTGTTTTGGGTATAACCTAGGCTTTTTAAAAATTGAGGATTTGGACCTCAATTTGAGGTCCGATATTCAAAACAAATTATATATTTGAGTTCGTGGAAAAATGGGTAATCGAATTTTGGTTCGAATCTCGGGTTTTGACCACGTGGGCTCGGGGGAAATTTTTGACTTTTTGGGTACAACTTAGGAAAATTCATTTTCATGCATTGGGGTTGATTCATTTAGTATTTATTAATGTAATTAAGTAATTTATGATTAGATCCGAGCGAATGTGGAATCACGGGGTAAAGCTATAATTAAGGCTTGAGTTGTATTCAAGGCATTGAGGTAAGTGTTTGGTCTAACCCTAGCTTGAGAGATTAGGAGTTGAGTCCTATTTGCTAATTGCTTCTTGTTGAATACGACGTACAGATATAGTGATAAGTATCTATATGTTGGTATCGAGCATGACCATGAGTCTTAAATTGATAAGTTGTTGTGTTCTTAAATGATCCTTCAGATGCTTTAAATTGATGACTCTTGATTTTGAGTAGAGATTTAGTTATTCTCGTGGACTTTGTTTATGCTTGAGTATCGGTATTAATCGAGCTGAGTAAGAGTTGAGCTAGGATTTAGTTATGCTAATTCTGCCTTGCCGGGATGGATATTTTGATATTGTTGTTCCCTTACTGGGAAATTTTTATTATGTTGCTTTTGTTTTCCCTTACCGTAATTTTATTGTGACTTTGTGTTGAATTGAAATGGGAGCGGGCGGTACGCCTACCACAAGTTATTGATTGAAACGGGAGCGGGTGGTACGCCTACCACACGATATTGATAAAATGGAAACGGGTGATATGCCTACCACAAGTTATTGATTGAAATAGGAGTGGGTGGTACGCCTACCACACGATATTGATAAAATAGGAGTGGATGGTACACCTACCACGAAATTTGATAAAATGGGAGCGGGTGGTACGCATACCACGAGTTATGATAAAAATGGAGCGGGTGGTACGCCTATCACGAAATTTGATGAAATGGAAGCGGATGGTACGCCTACCACGGAAACATTGAGAAATGGGATCGGGTTGCATGCCTACAACGATATGTGTACTGACAGTGAAATATGCTTTTATTTCCCTTATCCGTGTTAGAGTTAATTTATTGATGTTCCTATTATTCTCCTGAAATTTTGTATTATCTGCTATCCCCAAAGCATGTTTCCCCCTCCTATTTAAAATGTTAATTCTTGTTATTTTCCAGCTGTAGATGTGTATATATAACTGTACAGGTTTATATGGTAGTCCTGTCTAGCCTCGTCACTACTTCGCTGGGGTTAGGCTTGGCACTTACCAACACATGGGGTTGGTTGTGCTGATGCTACACTCTGTTCTCTTTTGCACAGATCCAGGTGTCAGAGCAGCTTACGGTGCGCAGTAGTAGTCAGGGATCCGACCTTCAATCTACGAGACTCTGAGGTAGCCTTGCTGGCGTCCGCATGCCCGACATCTTTTCTATCACTTTTCCTGTTCTGTTGATATTTTTACTCGAGACAGACTATGTCCTTTATTTAAAACACTTAGTTGTAGTAATCCTAGACAGTCCGTGTATTGTTGTGACACCAGATGCTGGGTAGATACTTGTATTGTCTTTCTAGACGCTGTTTCTATATCTAGCTCAGACTTGCGCAAAATTTTACTTTTCGTTGTCTTTTAACTTCTTATTCATTGATAATTTAATTGTTTAATCATGTATAAAATGAGATAGGTTAATGAATTCAAGGTTCTTGGCTTGTCTAGCTTCCACGAGTAGGCGCCATCATGATCCCCGAGGGTAGAAAATTTGGGTCGTGACAAGTTGGTATCAGAGCTTTAGTTTACATAGTTCTCACAACTCACGGACAAGCTTAGTAGAGTCGGAGGGATCGATACGGAGACATCTATATTTATCCCTTAGAGGCTGCTGAGTTAGGAAAAGTTTCACATTTGTTCTTTCTTGTCGTGTGGTTTGGTTTCTCAACGATAATTGAATTTCTACTCTGTTCTTTCGCAGATAGAGAGAAAACTCGCTTCCTCATCTTCTGATCAGCAGTCCGAGCCCCAGGTAGCTCCTACTAGGGGTAGAGGCCGAGGCCGTGCTAGAGGCCGAGGCCGTGCTAGAGGCCGAGGTAGGGGCAGAGCTCAGCCCCGAGCAGTAGCACTAGTGGCGGAGCCTCAGGTTGACGTTGACGAGGAGGTTCTGGCCCCAGCCCCAGCCCCAGCAGTTCCGGTGGGCCCAGCTTAGGTCCCAAAGGGGTTTATTGCTACCCTAGTTCTTCAGGATGCTTTGGTCCGATTGGTGGGTCTCATGGAGAGTGTTACCTGAGTAGGTTTACTTCCTGTAGCACTAGCCGTCTCTCAGGCTAGAGGAGGGCCCCAGACTCCTGCTACTCGTACTCCAGAGCAGGTAGCTCCCTCGGTTCAGACTCCAGCAGTTCAGCCAGTTAGAGCAGCTTAGCCGGGTATGGTAGCCCAGGCCGGTGATGGCGCAACTTCGTCTGCCGATGCTTTGTGGAGATTGGACAGGTTTAGCAAGCTCTTCACTACTACCTTCAGCGGTGCATCTATCGAGGATCCTCAGGATTATTTGGACAGCTGCCACGAGGTTCTTCGGTACATAGGTATTGTTGAGACCAATGTGGTTGATTTTCCTACATTCTGGTTGTCTGGATCTACCAAGACTTGGTGGAGGGATTATTGTTTAGCTAGACCAACATGATCTCTAGCCTTAACCTGGGAGCAGTTCACGCACATATTTCTGGAGAAATTTCTCCCTATTACACAGCGAGAGGCCTATCGGAGACAGTTCGAGCGTCTCCAGCAAGGATCTATGATAGTCACTCAGTACGAGACCAGGTTTATTGATTTGGCTCGCCATGCTCTTGTTATACTTCCCGCCGAGAGGGAAAGAGTGAGACTGTTTATTAATGGACTCATTCAGCCTATTCGTCTCCAGATGGCTAGAGAGGCTGGGAGCGACATATTTTTCAGGAGGCGACCAATGTGGCCTTGAGGATTGAGATGGTATTGTCATAGAGGGGTGGTCATAGGGCAGATAAGAGACCTCGTCAGTCAGGCCGATTCAGTGGTGCCTTGTTTTGAGGTAGAGATTCGTATGATAGGGGCCAGCCTTCTAGGACTTTCCAGTTAGCCCTCCAGGTTTCTCACGGTGCTTATGGTAGCCGTGGTCCTCAGACGCAGCATTCCGATCAGCAGTCCTTCAGTGCAGCACCGCTTCAGAGTTTCTAGGGTCGTCAGCCCCAGCAGTCGAGGGCTTGTTTTACTTGTGGCGACACGAGGCACATTGCTAGGTATTGCCCTCACGCGCCAGGTGGCTCTCAGCATCAGAGTTCTCGTGCGATGGTTCAGGCACCAGGTGTTCCATATCCCCCCAACCAGCTAGAGGTGGGGGTAGAGGTACTAGAGGTGGAGGTAGAGGTCATAGAGGTGGAGCTCAGACCGCTAGAGGTGGAGGCCAGCCAGCGCAGGCCAACCCAGAGCGGTAGATCAGAGTGGTGGGGCCCAGCCTCAATGTTACGCTCTTCAGGCCAGGCCCGAGGCAGAGGCTTCAGATGCGGTTATTACAGGTACGGTTCTGGTTTTTGATAGAGATGCTTTAATGTTGTTTGATCCGGGGTCTACATATTCGTATGTGTCATCTTATTTTGCCCCGTATTTGGTCATGCCTAGTGATGCATTAGATATTCCTGTTTATGTGTCTACATCGGTGGGTGACTCTATTGTGGTTGATCGAGTCCATCGTTCTTGTGTTGTTGTGATTGGGGGTCCGGAGGCTCGTGTAGATTTGTTGCTTTTAGACATGGTTCACTTTGACATTATATTGGGGATGGACTGGTTATCACCCTATAACGCTATCTTGGACTGTCATGCCAAGACTGTGACCTTAGCCTTGCCGAGTATGCCTCGTTTAGAGTGAAGAGGGACTCCTGGTTATTCTACCCGCAATGTTATATCATATGTGAAGGTTCATCATATGGTCGAGAAGGGGTGTTTGGCCTATTTAGTCTATGTTCATGATTCCAGTGTTGGGGTTCCCTCTATTGATTCTGTGCCCATTGTGTAAGGCCCCATAAAAATTTGTACTGAAAAACCTAGTAGCTTGTAGCGTCAAGTTCCAAATATGTGTTAGAAATGTGTAAAATCCCTCGTGGCTTGCAAGCTCGCCACGGTTCGGATCCTTTGTACTGATCTAAGCATTCAAAAATCAAAGAATCAAAGTTTTCTAGAAAAGTGCTATTTTTGCGGTCCAGAATGCGGTCGCAAATCAAGTATGCAGACCACATTTCTGCCGCAGATTGAGTCAGTGGTTTGGTTAAAATTAAGATCAAAATGCGGTCCATTATGCGATCGCATAACTGATATGCGGACCGCATTTCTATCACAAAATGAGTTAATGTGTCAGTCAAATTTGAGGTAAAAATGCGGTGCATTATGCGATCGTAAATCGTGTAAGCGGACCACATTTCTGCCACAAACCCCAACAGAATGTTCAGAGTTTTGGAGCACTTTTACGGTCCATTATGCGGACCGCATTTCCACTCTGCGATCGCAAAGTGCGATCGCAAACCTATCTCGGGCTCCTATTTTTCTAAATTTTAAACCCGACCTCTTTTTCAATAAAACACCCCAATATCTCATTTTAACATACTTTCTGAACAAAATAAGAGAGAGGGAAGAGAGGGTTCTTGAGAGAGAAAATTCATCTTCACCTATTTCATTTTCAAAGTCATCCAGGCCTGGGAAATTTCAAGTAATTATCTTCACTTCCGTTCTTGCAGGTAAAGTCCCCAACCCTTTTCATTGGTTTTCATATTTAAACAGAAAGGGGGGAGGGGGTTCTCATGAATTAATTCTTGAAAATATGAGTTGAAACTCACATGCATGCCTTTTAAAAACCTAAAATCTAGTAAGGGGAATTGAGTAGGAGTAAAGAATTGTACAAAGAGGGGTTGATAACCTAAATAAGTTCGGGTAGTAATTGTGAACTTCAATTCTAAGATATATGTGTTAACTTGTGAACTAGATTGACGTTGCTAGACTATTTGGTGAATTGAAAGTAGAAGTTAAAAAGGGAATTTGGCTCCAGGTATGTATGGCTAACTTTAACCTTTGTAAAGTCACCTTGTTGGTATACGAGTAATTGGTATGTGTTACTTATGTGGATTACTTGCGAATTCTTGTGATTAATATGCCTTGAACGTTGTCGGTTAAGTTTTTCCGTTATAATGGTGTGAGTAAATGTCAATAACCCAAGTGTGTGTGGGCATGAATATGTTATGTGGTAAGATCTGTGAAACAAATGATGAAAAGAAATTGTAATTGATGCAATTGAAACAACTGTGGAAATATCATATGTGACTCGTTGTGGGCAATTATCGTTGTGACTTGAAATGTATACGGGCCACTGTATATGTTGGAATTGGTATTGATGATTATGAACACTTTTTGTGAATTGTTGTTGTGTGAGATATGATTGTCCGGGGGGATCGGGTAATGCGCCGCAACACGAAGTAATAAGGTGTGGGTTGTGGTGATAAGGGTGGTCGAGGTAATAAGGGTGGCCGAGCTAATAAGGGTGGAAAAATGATCAAAATCACTATTGAAATGAAATTATGTGAAAGTTGTGAAATCATTAATGTGACAATGATGTTGAAAGGGGAAAGGAGAGATTGTGAAACTTGTTTGGCTTTAGTTGCTCCTTTCATGTGCATTTAAGTGGCCGATTCTATTACTGTTGTTATCTGTGTATTTGTTGATTTTCTTTTGGGTAAAGTTTGTTCATACATACCAGTACAATTCAAGTGTGCTGACGTCCCTTTTGCCGGGGGTGCTACATTCATGTTATGATTTTAGGTGGTTCCACATTAGGTACTCCAGTCCACCGGCAGTAGCACTCCTTCACTCTCCGTCAGCTGTATTGATAAGCCCCTTTCCTCTTGGGGTCCTGCGAGGCTCAAGCCACTTTTCTTCTCGGAATCTTATTTTGGTATTTGTGTAAGGTATAGCCGGAGCCTTGTTACCGACAAGTATTATAGTACTCTTTTGTATCCTTAGAGGCTCCGTAGACAGGAAATGTGGGTTATGTACTTATGTATTTTGGGACAGTATAACTTGTAAACCACGCCAAGCAACTACGTATGTTACAAAAATTTCATAGGGATGTGTTTAATCTATACATGACTATTTCACTTGGTTAATAGGTAATGAAAATACGGGTTAACACATGGGATAGAAAAGGCACCCAGGTCCACTTGACTGGGGTTGCCCGGTCGAGCGACGGTTATGTCCCTCGAATTTGGGGCGTGACACGTTGTTTGTGAGTTCCCTGATATTTTTCCTTCAGACCTGTCGGGTATGCCACCCGATATTAACTTCTGCATTGATCTGGTTCCGGGCACTCAACCCATTTCTATCCCGTCATATCGTATGGCCCCACCAGAGTTGAAGGAGTTAAAAGAACAGTTGCAGGATTTTCTTGAGAAGGGTTTCATTAGACCTTGTGTCTCACCTTGGGGTGCGATGGTGTTATTTGTCAAGAAGAAGGATGGGTTAATAAGAATGTGTATTGATTACCGGCAATTGAACAAGGTAAGATCAAGAATAAGTATCCACTACCGAGGATTGATGATTTATTCGATCAGCTTCAGGGTGACAGGGTATTTTCCAAGATTGACTTGCAATGTGGCTACATCAGTTGAGGATTAGGGAATCCAATGTCCCTAAGACAACTTTCCGCACTCGGTATGGGCATTATGAGTTCTTGGTTATGTCATTCGGGTTGACAAATGCCCCAACAAATTTTATGGACTTGATGAACCGAGTGTTTAGGCCTTATTTGGACTCATTCATGATAGTTTTCATTGATGATATATTGATATACTCCCACAGCCAGGAGGAGCACAAGCAACACCTTAGAGTGGTTCTTCATACTCTGAAGGATAGTCGGTTATATGCTAAGTTCTCGAAGTGTGAATTCTGGTTGCGTTCAGTTGCATTTCTAGGTCATGTTGTATCAGTGGAGGGTATTCAGGTGGACCCAAAGAAGATTGAGGTAGTCAAGAACTGGCCTAAACCAGCATCAACTACAGAGATTTGGAGTTTCTTGAGGTTGGCAGGCTACTATCGACCGTTCGTGGAGGGGTTTTCATCCATTGCAGCCTCGATGACTAGATTGACCCAGAAGGGTGCCCAGTTCAGATGGTCAGATGAGTGTGAGGCGATCTTACAAAAGCCCAGGATAGCTCTGACTACGGCACCGATGTTGGTTTTGCCCACAGGTTCAGGGCCTTATACAGTCTATTGTGATGCTTCCCGTGTTGGGCTTGGAGCAGTGTTGATGCAGGATGGCAAGGTCATTGCCTATGCTTTGAGGCAGTTGAATATTCATGAGAACTATCCGGTTCATGATTTGGAGTTGGCAGCCATAGTTTATGCATTAAAGATTTGGAGGCATTATCTGTATGGCGTGGCGTGTGATATGTTCACGGATCACAAGAGTCTTCATTACTTATTCAAGCAAAAGGAGTTGAATTTGAGGCAGATGAGGTGGTTAGAGTTGTTGAAGGACTATGATGTCACCATTCTATATCATCTAGGGAAAGCCAATGTGGTGGTCGATGCATTGAGAAGGAAGTCATTCAGTATGGGCAGTCTTGCTTATATTCCCGTCGGTGAGAGGCCGCTTGCTTTGGATGTTCAGGCTTTAGCCAATTAGTTCGTGAGGCTGGATGTTTCTGAGCCCAATCGTGTGTTAGCTTGCACGGTTGCCCGTTCTTTATTATTGGAGCGTATCCGTGATCGGTAGTATGATAATCCCCATTTGTGTATCCTTAGAGACACGGTGCAGCGCGGAGGTGCCAAACGCGTTACCTTAGATGATGATGGAGTTTTGAGATTGCAGGGTCGAGTATGTGTGCCTAATGTGGATGGGCTTCGAGAGTTGATTTTGGAGGAGGCCCATAGCTCCCGGTACTCTATTCATCCAGGCGCCACGAAGATGTATTAGGATTTGCGTCAACATTATTGGTGGCGTAGAATGAAGAAGGATATCGTAGCATATGTGGCTCGTTGTTTGAATTGTCAGCAGGTTAAGTACGAGCATCAGAGGTTTGGTGGTTTATTGCAGAGGATTGAGCTTCTCGAGTGGAAGTGGGAGCGGATTGCTATGGACTTTGTTACTGGACTTCCGCTGACTCGGAAGAAGTTCGATGCAGTATGGGTTATTGTTGATAGGCTGACCAGGTTAGCACATTTCATTCCTGTGGCAGTTTCTTATTCTTCTGAGAGGTTGGCTGAGATCTATATTCGGGAGATTGTTTGTCTTCATGGTGTGCCTGTATCTATCATTTTAGACCGGGGTACACAGTTTACCTCGCGCTTCTGGAGAGCAGTTCAGTGAGACTTGGCACACAGGTTGAGTTGAGCACAACATTTCATCCCCAGACGGACAGTCAGTTCGAGCAGACTATTCAGATATTAAAGGATATGCTCCTAGCTTGTGTTATTGACTTTGGATTTTTATGGGATCAGTTCTTGTCTTTAGCAGAGTTTTCCTACAACTACAACTACCAGTCAAGCATCCAGATGGCTCCTTATGAGGCCTTATATGGTAGGCAGTGTCTGTCTCCGGTTGGATAGTTTGATCCAGGAGAGGCTCGATGTTGGGTACGGATCTGGTTCAGGAGGCCTTGGACAAGGTCAGGATCATTCAGGATAGGCTTCGTTCAGCTCAGTCTAGGCAAAAGAGCTATGTAGACCGCAATGTTCGAGATGTGTCTTTTATGGTTGGTGAGCAGGTATTGCTCCGAGTGTCGCCTATGAAATGCGTGATGAGATTTGGGAAGAGGGCAAGCTTGCCCTAGGTTCATCGGTCCGTTTGAGATTCTTGATCGAGTAGGAGAGGTGGCTTATAGACTTGCTTTGCCGCCGAGCTTATCAATCGTACATCCATTGTTTCATGTGTCCATGCTTTGGAGGTATCACGACGATCTAGCCGACGTGTTAGATTTCAGCACTGTCTAGTTGGACAAGGACTTCTCTTATGAGGAGGAGCCGGTAGCTATTCTAGACCGTCAGGTTTGCCAGTTTAGATCCAATAGTTTCCCTTCTGTTTGTGTTCAGTGGAGAGGTCAGCCTCCTGAGACATCGACCTGGGAGTCGGAGTTCGATATGTGGAGCCGTTATCCTCATCTTTTCCCCGACTCAGGTACTTCTTTCTTCTGTCCGTTCGAGTATGAACAGTTATTTTAGAGGTGGAGAATGTGATGACCCTCTGAGGCCTTGAACACCTCATTTAGAGTTGCCTCGATTAGCGTGCGCAGTCCGGGCGTGTAACTAAAAAGCTTAAATGTGAAATTCTATAAAAATGCTAAATTTTGATGTTAAAATGAATAAATTTGACTTTGGCCAATATTTTGAGTAAACGAACCCGAACCTGTGATTTAATGACCCCGGAGGGTCCGTGTAAAAATATGGGACTCGGGCGTATGCACGGAATTGAATTCTGAGGTCCCGAGTCCGAGAAATAAATTTTTAAAAGAAATTATTTTTCTGAAATGTTTAAGAAAATTGGAAATGATATCTGATTAGCAAGCGATGGTATCGGGCCCGTATTTTGGTTCCGGCGCTTAGTATAGGTCTTATATATGTTTTAAGTCATTCCTGTGAAATTTGGTTGAAATTGGACGTCGTTTGACGTGATTCGGACATAAATTGGAAAACTTGATGTTTTATGAAGTTTGAAAGAATTTTTGGGTTTTGATGTTTAATTCGATGTTTATGATGTTATTTTGGCGATTTGATCGTGCGAATAAGTCCGTAGGATATTTTTAAGGTTGTGTGTATATTTTGTTTGGAGCCCCGAGGGATCGGGTGAGTTTTGAATAGGCCACGGGTGCATTTTTGAACTTCGAAAAAGTGCGAAGCCTGGCTCGCAAATGCGAGTGGCCTTTCGCAATTGCGAAGTTAGCCCATGCCAGTCCTTCTCGCAAATGCGAGGATTATCATCGCTAATGCGATTAGATTGATGCCGCAAATGCGACCTTCATGTCGCAAATGTGAAGGTCTAGTATTTCTTAAGGGTTCGCAAATACGAACCCAGTCTTCGCAATTCCCACATCTGCAGGTCGGGGTTTGCAATTCTCATAACTGAGACCTGCATTTTCTACACTTAACCGATTTTGAACTTTATTTTTTATATTTTATCAAACCCAGACACACTTAGGCGATTTGTCAAGGATTTCTTCTTCTCCAAATCAATTGTAGGTCTTTTTTAACTAACTTCCTTCAATTCTTAACATCTTTTAACATGATTTCAACTTCAAATCAATGATTTTCATGGAGATAATTGGGTATTTTGGGTAGAACCTAGATTTTTCAAAAATTGAGGATTTGGATCTCAATTTGAGGTCCGATTACAAAATAAATTATATATTTGAGTTCGTGGGGGAATGTGCAATCAGATTTTGGTTCGAACCTCGAGTTTTGACCATGTGGGCACGGGGGGCAATTTTTGACTTTTTGGATAAAACTTTGAAAAACTCATTTTCATACATTGGTGTTGATTCATTTAGAATTTATTAATATAATAAGTAATTTGTGATTAGATACAAGCGAATTGGAGGTGGAATCACGAGGCAAAGCTATAATTGAGGATTGAGTTGTATTCAAGGCATTGAGGTAAGTATTTGATCTAACCCTAGCTTGAGGGATTAGGAGTTGAGTCCTATTTGCTAATTGCTTCTTGTTGAGTACGACATTTAGGCATGGTGACGAGTATCTATACGTTGATGTCGAGCATGACCGTGAGTCTTAAATTGATAATTTGTTGTGTTCTTAAATGATCCTTCGGATGCTTTAAATTGATGACTCTTGATATTGAGTAAAGATTTAGTTATTCTCGTGGACTTTATTTATGCTTGAGTACCGGTATTAATCGAGTTGAGTAAGAGTTGAGATAGGATTTGGTTATAGCTGATTCTCCCTTGCCGGGATGGTTTTTTGATATTGTTGTTCCCTTGCCAGGAAATTTTTATTATGTTGCTTTTGTTTTTTCTTACCGAAATTTTATTGTGGCTTTGTGTTGAATTGAAATGGGAGCGGGTGATACGCCTACCACAAGTTATTGATTGAAATGGGAGCGGGTGGTATGCTTACCACAAGATATTTATAAAATGGGAACGGGTGGTACGCCTATCACAAGTTATTGATTAAAATGGGAGCGGGTGGTACGCCTACCATAAGATATTAATAAATGGGAGTGAGTGGTACGCCTACCATGAGATTTAATAAAATGGGAGCGGGTGATATGCATACCACGCGTTATGATGAAATGGGAGCGGGTGGTACGCCTACCACGAGATTTGATAAAATGGGAGCGTATGGTACGCCTACAACGGAAACATTGAGAAATGGGATCGGGTTGCACGCCTGCAACGAGAAGTGTACTGACAGTGAAATCTGCTTTTATTTCCATTATCCGTGTTAGAATTAATTTATTGATGTTCCTATTATTCTCTTGAAATTCTGTATTATCTACTATTCCCGAAGCATGTTTTCCCCTCCCATTTAAAATGTTTATTCTTGTTATTTTTCCGCTGCATGTATGTGTGTGTATATATATATATATATATATATATATATATATATATATATATATATATATATATCTATATATATATATATATAAAACTGTACAAGTTTAGATGGTAGTCCTGTCTAGCCTCGTCACTATTTCGCTGGGGTTAAGCTAGGCACTTACCAGCACATGAGGTGCATTGTGCTAATGCTACACTATGTGCTCTTTTGCGCATATCTAGGTGTCAGAGCAGCTTACGGTGCGTAGCAGTAGTCAAGGAGCCAACCTTCATTCCACGAGACTCCGAGGTAGCCTTGCTGGCGTCTGCTGGCCCGACGTCTCTTCTATCATATTTCATGTTCTGTTGACATTTGTACTCGAGACAGACTATGTCCTTTGTTTCACACTCTTATTTATAGTAATCCTAGATAGTCCGTGTATTATTGTGACACCAGGTGCTGGGTAGAGACTTGTATTGACTTTCTAGACGTGTTTCTATATCTAGTTTAGACTTTCGCTAAATTTTACTTTTTATTGTTTTTTAACTGCTTATTCATTGATAATTTAATTATTTAATCATGTATAAAACGATATAGGTTAATGATTTCAAGGTTCTTGGCTTGCCCAGTTTCCACGAGTAGGCGCCATCACGACTTCCGAGGGTGAAAAATTCGGATCATGACAGGAGTGGACCGGTCATTTTAAGGTTCATTCATATGGTGAACCGGCCCGTCCTAACCTATCAAATTTTAAAAGTCCACGAGGCTTGGGATGGCCCGGCCCGGCCCATTTTGAAAATTCTAATAACAAGTTTAATGTAGCTAAGCAATCTCATAACATAAATAAAAAATTGCAATTTTACTGTAAGGATGACTTTTATTGATTACGTTCTTATCTTAATTTTTTTTAATAGTAACTCCCAGTAAAAAGATAGGTGTAATTTGTACAACAATCATGTGCATATATAACGCAACAATTTAATTAAGAAATTCTTTTATAAAGCACTATCTTTTAGTATTAATTAGCTATCATAGATACCATTTACTATATCATAACATAAATAAAAAATTGCAACTTTACTGTAAGGATGACTTTTATTGATTACGTTCTTATCTTAAGTTTTTTTTAATAGTAATTCCCAGTAAAGAGATAGGTGTAATTTGTACAACAATCATGTGCATATATAACGCAGCAATTTAATTAAGGGAAATTTTCATAAAGCATTATCTTTTAGTAGTAATTAGTCATCTATAGATATCATTTTGCTATATTACGTATTATAAATATTTTTTATGTGGTTATAAGATGCATTTGATGTATTTAAGCTATTGTATACATAAATAGCAAAAATAAGCGTGAATCAGGGAAGTCCAACAAATAAGTTCTTGTATTCGACTGTATTCATGGAGTGAAACATGGGATTACAGATGGACATATTATTGTATTTGACTGTATTCACGGCATGAAATAGGGGATTATACTGTTTTTAAAAAGGAAAGTGAATCAATTAACATAATAGACTCCTAATATTACTCAACAAACTCAATTATAACACACAAATTTTGTATTTTCAGTAATAAAAAAGATTCTCAACCAGAAAATACTCCAAAAAATAGCAATCTTCAGACAAATTATATAATATATTTGAATATATAAATTATATTAATTAAAAAACTTATGAATACATTCATAACATATAGCGAGACAGTGAATATAATGAAATACATATAATACAGCGGAATACATTAAATACAATGAGAAAAAAGGCAGTAACTACAATGAAATACATGAAATACAACGAGATACATTGAATTACAATGAAAAAATCTTAAAGAATGAGTTTGAACAGTAGAAGAAAGAAAATGATGAATACGAAACAAAATTTTTTAGATAACAATCTGGTGAAGGGGATGGGTCTTGCGTTTGAAATAATTCGATTTCATGATGAGCATCTACATATCTTCTTTAGATGAGCATATCTTCTTTAGTGGTAATACTTCACTAATTGTAACGACCCAAAGGGTCATCATCTGTTTCCTCACTCGTTCCGTGCTTTTGAGGCCTTGAAAACCTTATTTTTACTTGCCTCGATTTGCGTGCGCAGTCCGTACGCGTAGCCAGAAAGTTTTATGTTGAAATATGTGAATTCTGTGAAAACTTTGAAGAATTTTGATATTAATATGATTATAGTTGACTTTGGTCAACATTTTTGGTAAACGGACCCGGATACGGACCCGAGATTGGACGGTCCCGGAAGGTCCGTAGAAAAATATGGGACTCGGGCATGTGCTCGGAGTCGAATTCGGAGGTCTAGAGCCCGAGATATGAATTTTTCCGTGAAATGCTTTTTCTGAAATTATTAAGGAAAATGGAAATGAAAATTCATTAAAGGACTATGGTATCGGGCTCATATTTTAGTTCCGATGCCCGGTACAAGTCTTATATATTGTTTAAGAGCTTTCTGTGAAGTTTGGTCGAAATCGGACGTCGTTTGTTGTGTTTCGGACTATAAGTTCCAAGTTTGAAAGTTCATGAAATTTGGAAGAAAAATCATGTATTTTGAGGCTTGATTCTATGTAAATGATGTTATTTTGGCGATTTGATCGCACGAATAAGTCCTTAGGATGTTTTTGAGGTTGTGTACATGGTTGATTTGGAGCCCCGAGGGCTCAGGTGAGTTTTGGATAGGTGTCGAGTTGCGTTTTTGAACTTTGAAAAAAAAATTGCAGGTCAAGTCTGGTATTTTCGCAATTGCGAAAATATTGTCGCAAATGCAAGAGTCGCAATGCCGGATTCCCCATCGCAATTGCGAAGAAGGGAAGCCTGGGCCAAATCGCAAATGCGATCGATCCTTCGCAAATGCGAAGAGTGGGAAAATGGGCTGGAGCCGCAAATACGACACCCATGCTCGCAAATGCGAGAGGCCAAGATCGCAAATGCGATAAATGCTTCGCAAATGCGAAGTCTGCACTTAGGCCCAGTGTTCGCAAATGCGAACTGAAATCTCGCAATTTTCATACCTGTTTGGTTCGCAATTGCGAACCAAAGTTTGCAATTCCCACATCCGAGGCCCAACAAATTTTATACTTTGTCGAATTTTCATCACTTTTCACCATTCTTTCAAAACCCAAACACCATAGGCGATTTTTCAAGAGCAAACTTCATCCCAAATCAATTGTAAGTTGATTTTTACTCGATTCTTTCAATCTTTAACATCATTAAATATGTTTTTCACTTGAAATCAAGGATTTTCATGGGTGAGATTGAGATTTTTTGGTAGAACCTAGGTTTTCTATAAATTGAGGAGTTGGACCTCGATTTGAGGTCATATTTCAAAACAAATTACATATTTGAGTTCGTAGGGGAATGCGTAACCGGGTTTTGGTCCGAACCTCGGGTTTTGACCACGTGGGATCGGGGGGCATTTTTGGAATTTTTGGAAAAAACTTGGAAAAATCATTTTTATGCATTCAAATTGATTTATATAGTGTTTATTAAAGTATTGAACAATTTGTGATTAGATTCGAGCGAATTGGAGGTGGAACCGCGAGGTAAAGCGATAGTTGAGGATTAAGTGGATTTCAAGGATTTGAGGTAAGTGTTTGGTTTAACCCTAGCTTGAGGGAATATGTGTTGAGTCTTGTTGTTAATTGCTATGTGATCAAGTACGATGTATAGGCATGGTGACGAGTATCTATACATTGGTGTCTAGCACGACCGTGAGTCCTTATAATGCGATTATCATGAATTGGTTGTAAACTTCATATCTATTGGAGAATTTTTATATGTTGTGAATAACATGTGAACGGTGATAGGATCATTTGATTCCTAGGAGCATTGTCCCTCATTGTGATACGAATATTGAAAGTATACGAAATAACTTGATTCTTTGGAGCGTTGGCTCAAAATGGTAGAGTGGGNATAAAGAAGAGACGCAGGGCCTACGGACGCCTGCAAGGCTACCTCAGTCTCGTGAAAATGAAAACCTTCTCCCGCACTAATTTTGTTGCTGCTCCTCAAAACCTGGACCTGTGCAAAAATGCACAGAAGTGTAGCATCCGCACAACCGACCCCATGTGCTAGTAAGTGTTTGGTTTAAACCTAGCTTGAGGGAATAGGAGTTGAGTCTTGTTGCTAATTGCTATGTGATCGAGTGCGATGTATAGGCATGGTGACGAGCATCTACACAATGGTGTCTAGGACGACCGTGAGCCCTTATAATGTGATTATCATGAATTGGTTGTGAACTTCATATCTATTGGAGAATTTCTATATGTTGTGAATAACATGTGAACGGTGATAGGATCATTTGATTCCTAGGAGCATTGGCTCGAGTTGTGATACAAATATTGAAAGTATACGAAATAACTTAATTCTTTGGAGCATTGGCTCAAAATGGTAGAGTGAATTATAAGATAAGAGAAGTAAGAAAAAGAGAAAGCATGTTGATTATTCCCTTGCCGGGACGTTTGGTTGAACTTGTTGGTTTCTCTCCCTTGCCGGTATTTTTGTCAAATGTTTGCTTATTGTTATGTCCCTTAATTGTGACTGTTGTTTGAGGAGTCAGACTGTTAAATGATATTGAGGAGCGGGTTGCACGCCGCAAAAATAATATTGAGGATCGGGTTGCGTGCCACAATAATAATATTGAGAATCGGGTTGCACGCCGCAACAGTGATATTCGTGGAGCGGGTTGCACGCCGCAACAGTGATATTTGTGGAGCGGGTTGCATGCCGCCACAGTGATATTTGTGGAGCGGATTGCACGCTGCAACAGTGATATTTGTGGAGCGGGTTGCACGTCGCAACAGTAATATTTGTGGAGCAGGTTGCACGCCGCAACAGTGATACCTGATAAATGGTATGGGTCGGGTTGCACGCTGCAATAGTTATACATGATAAATGGTATGGGTCGGGTTGCACGCCGCAACAGTGATATTTGTGGAGCGGGTTGCACACCGCAATAATTATTGATACATAATCGGCTCCAAAGAATAATGAAGAGTATATGAATAAATGGGGTAGTTCAGCAGTGTCAAGCCAACATAGCAAAAGAGGAAATTGGCCGTCGGTGTTTGTGACAAGCCTACGACGAGGGCAGACTGGCCAATGCAACACTACCTACTCAACCCTATTTTAATAAATGTTTTGAAGGAGTTTACCTCCTGAATTCTCTGCAATATGTGGTATATGTGATCTGAACGGTTGTGTTAGGTCACCATGACAGTGTCCAAATATGTCATCAGGTTCAATAAGTTAGCTGAGCCTCAAAGGAATTGTTGTGAATGTGGTAGATTGGAGAGATATAATTTATGAAAGCACTCGGGCTACGTGCCCCGTTGCAGTCAATACTTAACTTACATGACCAGCCAGAGGTAGGGGTCAGGATGTTAGAGGTGGAGGTGAGACTCCTAGAGGTGGAGACCCAGCCGTTGATATAATTTCTATGGTATGGCTGAGGTCACTATACCAGATGGTGTTATCACATGTGCAATTCTAATCGTTATAAAAAGGATATTTTTCCTTAATTTGATTTGGTTTTGAAATATTCACATTGGGCTATTATATGGAGATAACTATCCCTATTATTATGTGTTGGTCACTAAGAATATCGATGAGGCTAAACGTGACTTTATTCTACTTACTACAGTGGGTTTTGATGTAATTTCAGGATAATTGATTTCAATTGTCAATTATATGCCCTATCAGTATGAGGGTTCATTTTATGTTGTGATTTTCTTTGACGGAAATTTATTGAAAAGAAGAAAGAAAGGAAATGAAAGATTTCAGTTGGTATAATGTGCAAATACTTGTGATTCAGAGTTGAGGATGAGATCCTCAAATTTTTATTACATAATGTAAAATATTTTGAACCGAGCTAGAAGCTGCGGTGGATGTTATATAAGGACAAGGTCCTGGCGGTGAAAAGTTTAGGTGTTTAAAATTTCTCTTTTATTAAAAAAAAAATCTTGTACTATATTTTAAATGGGAGTCATGCCTGTTAGGCTTATTTGACAATTCTTGTATAATTTCTATTCATATTTAGCCATTTTTGTTTTTGATATATACTTTATGGTACGTTGTCGGGTTGTGGAAATATTGCTAAGAGTTGTTTTGGTATCACACTGACAGGTGGATAGGCCCAATTATAGGGGAGACTCTGCCGAAATTTCTGAAAAAACTTGAGAGTTAGGAGAATTTGGAATATTGAGATGTGCAAATAAAGAGATAAGTTACATTATGAGTTCCTAGCCATGTCTTTTGGGAAATTCCCCAGCAACTATTATGGATTTGATGAAACAAGTGTTCATACCTTATTTAGACTTGCTCGTGATAGTCTTCATTGATGACATATTGATATATTCCCACAGCCAGGAGGAGCATGAGCAGCACCGTAGAATCGCTCTTTAGACTCTGGAAATAGTCAACTATATGCAAATTTTCAAAGTGTAAGTTCTGGTTGAGTTCAGTTGTATATCTGGGTCATATTACATCAGCAGAGGGTATTCAGGTTGATCCGAAGAAGATTGAGAAAGTCAAGAACTAGCCTAGACCAACACCAGCCACAGAGATCCAGAGTTTCTTGGGATTAACAGGTTATTATCGGCGGTTTGTGAAGGTGTTTTCATCTATTGCAACCCCGATGACCAGATTGACCCAGAAAGGTGTCCAGTTCGAATGGTCAGATGAATATGAGGCGAGCTTTCAGAGGCTCAAGACAGCCTTGACCACAACACCAGTGTTGGTTTTGCCCATAAGTTCGAGACCTTACACAGTCTATTGTGATGCTTCCCGTATTGGGCTTGGAGCAGTATGGATGTAGGATGTCAAAGTTATTGCCTATGCTTCGAGACAGTTGAAGATCCATGAGAAGAATTATCCGGTTCATGACCTAGAGTTGGCAGCGGTTGTTCATGCTTTGAAGATTTGGAGGCATTATCTATATGGTGTGACGTGTGAGGTGTACACGGATCACAAGAGCCTTCGGTACCTGTTCAAGCAGAAGGAGTTGAATGTGAGGCAGATGAGGTAGTTAGAGTTGTTGATAGATTATGATGTTACTATCTTATATCACCCGGGTAAGGCCAATGTGGTGGCTGATGCATTGAGTAGGAAGTCCGCCATCATGGGTAGTCTTGATTATATCCCGGTCAGCTAGAGGCCGCTTGCTTTAGATGTTCCGGCCTTGGCCAATCGATTCGTAAGATTAGATATTTTTGAGCCCAGCAAAGTATTGGCTTGCACGGTCGCTCGATCTTCTCTATTGGAGCGTATCTGTGATCGACATTTTGATGATCCCCATTTGTGTGCCCTGAGAGACACGGTGCAGCGTGGAGGTTCCACGAAGGTGACCTTAGGTGATGATGGTGTTCTGAGATTGCAGGGGCAAGTTTGTATGCCCAATATTGATGGGATTCAAGAGTTGATCTTAGCGGAGGCTCATAGTTCCTGGTATTCTATTCACCCAGGCGCCGCGAAGAGGTATCAGGACTTGCGGCAGCATTATTGGAGGCGTAGGATGAAGAAGGATATTGTTGAACATGTGGCTCGGTGTTTGAATTGCAGCAGGTCAAGTATGAGCATCGGAGACCCGGTGGATTGTTTCAGAGGATTGAGCTTCCCGGGTGGAAGTGGGAGAGGATTACCATGGATTTCATTACTGGACTTCCGTTGACTCGGAAGAAGTTTGATGCTATTTGGGTCATTGTGGATAGGCTGACCAAGTCAGCGCATTTCATTCCAGTGCCAGTCTCCTATTCATCTGAGAGGTTAGCTGAGATTTATATCAGGGAGATTGTCCGCCTTTATGGTGTGACGGTATACATCATTTCGAACCGGGGTACGCAGTTTACCTCGCGCTTTTGGAGAGCGGTTCAACAAGAGTTAGGCACCCAGGTCCAGTTGAGCACAACATTCCATCCTCAGACGGACGGTCAGTCCGAGCGGACAATACAGATTTTGGAGGATATGCTCCGAGCTTGCGTCATTGAGTTTGGAGGCTCGTGGGACCATTTTTTACCTTTAGCAGAGTTTGCCTACAACAACAGCTACCAGTGCAGCATCCAGATGGCTCCATATGAGGCATTGTATGGTAGGCGATGTTGGTCTATAGTCGGATGGTTTGAGCCAGGAGAGGCTCGGTTATTGGGTAAAGACTTAGTTCAAGAGGCCTTAGATAAGGTCAAGATCATTCAGGAGAGGTTTCGTTCAGCTCAGTCTAGGCAGAAGAGTTTTGCAGACCGTAAGGTCCGAGAAGTAGATTTTATGGTTGGTGAGCGGGTATTGCTCCGGGTGTCGCCTATGAAGGGCGTGATGAGGTTCGGAAAGAAGGGCAAGCTTAGCCCTAGGTACATTGGTCCGTTTGAGATTCTTGATCGAGTGGGGGAGGTGGCTTATCGACTTGCATTTCCACCTAGCTTATCAGCCGTGCATCCAGTTTTTCATGTATCTATGCTTCGGAGATATCACAGCGATCCTACACATGTGTTAGACTTTAGCACTGTCCAGTTGGACAAGGATTTATCTTATGAGAAGGAGCCGGTAGCTATTCTAGACCGGCAGGTTCGTTAGTTGAGATCTAGGAGCTTTCCCTCTGTTCGTGTTCAGTGGAGAGATCATCCCCCTAAGGCCTCGACCTGGGAGTCCGTGTCTGATATGCGGAGCCGTTATCCATATCTATATCCTGATGCAGGTACTTCTTTTTTTTGTCCATTCGAGGACGAACAATTGTTTTAGAGGTAGAGGATGTGACGACCCAAAGGGTCATCACCTGTTTTCTCACTCGTTCCGTGCTTCCGAGGCCTTGAAAACCTCATTTTTACTTGCTTCGATTTGTGTGCGCAGTTCGGGCGCGTAGCCAGAAAGCTTTTATGTTGAAATATGTGAATTCTGTGAAAAATTTGAAGAATTTTGATATTAATATGATTATAGTTGACTTTGGTCAACATTTTTGGTAAACGGACCCGGACCCGAGATTGGACGGTCTTGGAAGGTCCGTAGAAAAATATGGAACTCGGGCATGTGCCCGGAGTCAAATTCGGAGGTCTAGAGCCCGAGATTTGAATTTTTTCGTGAAATTGTTTTCTGAAAATATTAAGGAAAATGGAAATGAAAATTGATTAAAGGACTATGGTATCGGGCTCGTATTTTGGTTCCGACCCCCGGTATAAGTCTTATATATTGTTTAAGCGCTTTTTGTGAAGTTTGATCGAAATCGGACGTCGTTTGACGTGTTTCGGGCTAGAAGTTCCAAGTTTGAAAGTTCATGAAGTTTGGAAGAAAAATCATGTGTTTTGAGGCTTGATTCTATGTAAATAATGTTATTTTGGCGATTTGATCGCACGAGTAAGTCCGTAGGATGTTTTTGAGGTTGTGTACACGGTTGATTTGGAGCCCCGAGGGCTCGGGTGAGTTTTGGATAGGTGTCGAGTTGCATTTTTGAACTTTGAAAAAACAAATTGCAGGCCAGGTCTGGTATTTTTGCAATTGCGAAAATATTCTCGCAAATGCGAGAGTCGCGATTGAGAATTCCCCATCGCAATTGCGAAGAAGGGAAGTTTGGGCCAGATCGCAAATGCGATCGATCCTTCGAAAATTCGAAGAGTGGGAATATGGGTTGGAGCCGCAAATGCGACGCTCATGCTCGCAAATGCGAGAGGCCAAGATCGCAAATGCGATAAATGCTTCGCAAATTCGAAGTCTGCACTTAGGCCCAGTGTCCGCAAATGCGAACTGAAATCTCGCAATTCCCATACCTATTTGGTTCGCAATTGCGAGCCAAATTTCGCAATTCCTACATCCGAGGCCCAGCAAATTTTATATTTAATCTAACTTTCATTATTTTTCACCATTCTTTCAAAACCCAAACACCATAGGCGATTTTTCAAGAGCAAACTTCATCCCAAATCAGTTGTAAGTTGATTTTTACTCGATTCTTTCAATCTTTAACATCATTAAACATGTTTTCCACTTGAAATCAAGGATTTTCATGGGTGAAATTGGAATTTTTGGGTAGAACCTAAGTTTTCTATAAATTGGAGAGTTGGACCTCGATTTGAGGTCCGATTTCAAAACAAATTACATATTTGAGTTCGCTGGGGGAATGGGTAAACCTGGTTTTGGTCCGAACCTCGGGTTTTGATCACGTGGGCTCGGGGGCATTTTTGGAATTTTTGGGAAAGACTTGGGAAAATCATTTTTATGCATTCAAATTGATTCGTATAGTATTTATTAAAGTAATTGAACAATTTGTGATTAGATTCGAGCGAATTAGAGGTGGAACCGCGAGGTAAAGCGATTGAGAATTAAGTGGATTTCAAGACTTTGAGGTAAGTGTTTGGTTTAACCCTAGCTTGAGGGAATAAGAGTTGAGTCTTGTTGCTAATTGCTATGTGATCGAGTACGATGTATAGGCATGGTGATGAGTATCTATACATTGGTGTCTAGCACGACCGTGAGTCCTTATAATGTGATTATCATGAATTGGTTGTGAACTTCATATCTATTGGAGAATTTCTATATGTTGTGAATAACATGTGAACGGTGATAGGATCATTTGATTCCTAGGAGCATTGGCTCGAGTTGTGATACGAATATTGAAAGTATACGAAATAACTTGATTCTTTGGAGCGCTGGCTCAAAATGGTAGAGTGAGTTATAAGATAAGAGAAGTAAGAAAAAGAGAAAGCGTGTTGATTATTCCCTTGCCGGGACGTTTGGTTGAACTTGTTGGTTTCTCTCCCTTGCCGGAATTTTTGTCAAATGTTTGCTTATTATTATGTCCCTTAATTGTGACTGTTGTTTGAGGAGTCAGACTGTTAAATGATATTGAGGAGCGGATTGCACGCCGCAACAATAATATTGAGGATCGGGTTGCGCGCCGCAACAGTGATATTCGTGGAGCGGGTTGCACGCCGCAACAGTGATATTTGTGGAGCGGGTTGCACGCCACAACAGTGATATTTGTGGAGCGGGTTGCACGTCGCAACAGTGATACCTGATAAATGGTATGGGTCGGGTTGCACGCCACAACAGCGATACCTGATAAATGGTATGGGTCGGGTTGGACGCCGCAATAGTGATACCTGATAAATGGTATGGGTCGGGTTGCACACTGCAACAGTGATACCTGATAAATGGTATGGGTCGGGTTGCACGCTGCAACAGTGATATTTATGGAGCGGGTTGTACGTCGCAACTGTTATTGATACCATGTGTTTGTATTGAGTGTTGATTCCTTGTTCTTTGTGAATCTTAGCTATTTTAATTTTGTTACCTGGGATTGCTGTTAATATTGTATCTCCCCATAACATGTTTCCCTTCCCATATTGTTAATTGCCTTGTATCGATATTTCGTTGTATATTTATAACTGCACAGGTTTATGTGGTGTCCAGTCTAGCCTCGTCACTACTTCGCCGGGGTTAGGCTAGACACTTACCAGCACATGGGGTCGGTTGTGCTGATGCTACGCTTCTGTGCATCTTTGCACAGGTCCAGATTTTGAGCAGCAGCAGCAGTAGCAGTAGTGCGGGAGCAGGCTTTCATTATCACGAGACTGAGGTAGCCTTGCAGGCATCCGCAGGCCCAGCGTCTCTTCCTTATGTTTTTCTTATTTGGCTGTTGCCTCATTGTTTCGAGACAGACAACTATTATATTTCTTTCAGACCTTTGTATTTAGTTTATTCTTAGAAGTTCGTGAGTAATATGATACCAAATCTTGGGTAGTGGATATATTTAACTGTTCCGTAATTTTTGATTCGTATTTATCAGACAAACTTCCGTTATTGTTCTTAATAGTTTTAATATTCTATATTGATGCTATGAATTGTTAAAAATAATTGTTTAGAATGGAAAAGGTAATTAAGTTGGCTTGCCTAGCTACCACGAGTAGGCGCTATCACGACTCTGATGATGGGAAATCCGGGTCGTGACACTAATCTTATAGATGAGCATCTGCATATCTTCAAATTACTATAGATGAGCATCTACATATCTTCTTTAGATGAGCATATCTTCTTTAGTGGTAACACTTCACTAATCTTATAAATGAGCATCTGCATATCTTCAAATTACTATAGATGAGCATCTGCATATCTTCTGTAGGGTTATTATCCTCGTGGGTGAATTTTCATAGGATATCGATAGAGGAGAAAATTGCAAGCAAACTAGGTAGTGAAGAGGAAGAGAATCGAAAATTTTAATGGTATGGGGGAAGAGAATGTGATGTATTAAAATAGAGAGAGAAAGAAAATATTGTAACTGATTAGCGTATTTAGTGGCTTAGGGCTAGGAAGTAACCAAAATTAAATATTTTGCTATAAACCGTAAAATATATCTATAGAATATAATTTTTTTAAATGGTATTTATTTAAAATAAATAAGGTATTAATCTTTGCTATAGGACGTAAAAATTCCTAAAATAATTAGCCCATCCCAATATTTACTAGTCAAGAAATATCTTGTAGGATAGAAAGTTTTGGTAAAACTTACTAATTTTGACATTGTTCCAATAAATACAATAAAACACAACAAAAGGCACGTCATAGTTTATTCATAAAAGGTCAAAACTCAAAATAAATTATTCGGAAAAACTTCATAATACTTACGCCATGTTCAATATAACACATCATCTTCATCAAACACATTTGGAAGAAAGGAAAGAATACTACTTTTTAAATTTTAGGAAATTTAGCTTCTTATTAGTTACTTATTTCATAAAATTTTATTTAAATTAAACTTATGTTTAAAATTTAAATTTTAGGATTTTGATATTTTAACATACTGGCTTAGTAAACAATGAGTTTCAACTACTCTTCTTGTTATTTTTAGTTTTTTATTTGTTTTAATTTTTGTATTTCAAATTAAATATTTTTTTATTAGGGCCATGGCCAGCTCAATCCAGCCTCGGTCAAGCCTCACACTTCCTAAGCTTACTTGGTTAGGAATAAAAAATCTTTTTTCTTAAATGAACTTTAAAAATCTTAGCCAAACCTTACTAAATCATAGTCGGGTTGCGCCAGCCCGACAGACCGGGCTCATATTTTGACGACTTTAGCGGAAACCATAAAAATTTAATGTGACACCAGTTTTGCACCACAAATTGAATCTGTATCCACTTTTTTTTTAAAAAATTTAACTGATACCTATGTTTTTTAGTAACATCAGATACATACATTTTTCTTTTTTTCTTCTAGTTGCAAGATGAATTTGTTAAATTTACTGTTGTTTTTAATAATTTTATGATTGAGATTTGTTCTTTATGATAGAAAGATATTCAAATTTGAGCTCATTTGGAGTAGATGTAGGTGTTGAATCGTGTGTTGGATTGTTGAAATTCGAAGAACAAGTTTACGTCAAATAATTTCAGAATTTGAATATGATTTTGATTCTAAAGTTATCTGAAGTTATATTGATTGAACTACTTAAGATTTCATTTGAATCTAAAGTTGTATTGAAATAGTTTGTGCCCTATTTATTTGTACTTTAGCACACAATCTTAATCGTAATCATTCAAATCTTAGCTATTAGGTATATTTTTTTAGGTCGGATATTCATCATTATTTTAATAAGTAAGTGTATTTTTCTTCTTCTTATTTGACAATCACTTAATAGATTTGAATATATCTAAATAATTAAGATATGTAACGAAGTCTTAATATCATTAAGATGACATTATCCACTTAACCATTAAGCGCCGTCACATCCCACTATTATCAACTACCACTGTTCATGAATATCATCCACAACCAAGATATCACCACTAGCCACCATTTACAATTATCACTACCAACCATTATTACCACAATTACTACACACAGTGAATGCCACCACCAACTATCATTCCTAGGCAGTACTCGCGATCATCACCAACTACCATATTATTTATTGATATAATATTAGACTAATTAATATTTTATATTTCTTAATTTTCAAATAAAATTATTTTTAGATGTTGAAACATTGCCTAAAAGTCGGAACTCCTCGGGGGAAACTTCAAGATCATTAGAAATCCGGGGGAACAGATGGAAAATTACTTGATATGGCCAATCCTATTACATTTAAATGACAGAAATGAAATATGCAACGCAGAAATAGAAATTGTAAACAACCAGAAAGAGATGGACGAAAAAACAAAAGAAAAACAAAAAGAAAAAAAATACAAATAAACAGTGTTAATTATTTAATTATTATTCAGATATTATTACGCCTTTAATATTTAAATATGCATTCAGATTCAGCCACTTTAAACTTCTTAAAATAATTTTTTTGTTCGAAATTTAGTTTCTTAAAGAAGCAACGAGGAAATTAAATTTTGATAGCTGTT
>MU710274.1:44260-64415 GCA_026770625.1 Nicotiana glauca | reverse complement strand
GGGGGGGGGGGGGGGGGGGTGTTCGATGCAAGTTAAAGAAGAACATACCTTCACAAACTAGTGAAAGACCCAGAGACACGAAGAAAGCTGATGGTTGGAGTAGACAAATTACCCACAAAGGAAGAATTTGAGACTAAACATTTATGGAATTGTTGAGACTTATCAATCTTGTCCCATCTTAATAAACTTGATTAAAAAAAATGATATTAGTTAGTATTTCAGCATATAAAAAGAGAATACAGTACTATAGAATATGAAAACGTTTGACCCGCGATTATGGGACACTACACATGCTTCACATTTTTATTTATTTATTATTTTTCAGAACTAAATTCTAATTCTACTTAATCTCTTTAACATTTTGAATTTTTAAAACACACACGCTTCATTTTTTAATAGAAACCTTTTATTTAAAAAAGATGCCCAAAAGATGAGCTACTCATTGCCAGAACTTTAAAATTATAAGTTGTAACAGGTTTTCCCCAAAATATTTAAAAAGATAACCAATAGTATTGTACAAAAATGATTAAAAGTCCTAGTTAATAGTAAATTCGGGGAAAACCAGAAGAAAATATGTACATGATCTCTTCTGATTTCTCAGCCTTTATCCAACTTCAGCTGATCATTCTGGTTCCTTTGGCTATATAGGGTTGTTTAAATCACGCGAACATGCATGAATGCTTGTAAATTAATTGTAACGATCCGGCCGATCGATTTGAGAGTAATAGCTCTGATTCCCTATTTATTACTTTTCCCGTATCATTTTATGCTTATGTGACTTGCCGGGAGGTTTTGTTTTTGGTTTCGGAGTGATTTGGGACACTTAGTCCCTAAAACGAAAGCTTAAGTTCTAGGATTTTGACTTTAGTTGGAACTGTGTGAAGACGACTGGAGTTTCGTCAGTTTCATTAGCTCTGTTGGCAATTTTAGACTTGGAAGCGTGTCTGGAGTCTGAATTGAAGGTCTGTAGCTGAATTAGGCTTGAATGGCGGAAGTTAAATTTTTGGGAAGTTTGACCGGGAGTGAACTTTTTGACATCGAAGTCGGATTCCGATTCTGAAAGTTGGAGTAGGTCCGTAATGTCATGACTTGTGTATAAAATTTGGGATCAATCGGACGTGATATGATATATTTCGACATCAGTTGTAGAAATTTCAAAGTTCATTAAGTTTGAATTGGAATGTGATTCATGTTTTAACGTTGTTTGACGTGATTTGAAGGGTCGACTAAGTTCGTATGAATTTTAGGACTTGTGGTATCTTTGGTTGAGGTCCCGAAGGCCGCGAGTTAATTTCGGATGGTTAACAGATCAAATTGGGAGTTGGAAAAATTGCTAAAACATTACAACTTATGGTGTAATTGCACGTGCGGTGGGGTTGACTGCAGGTGCGGACTCACACGTGCGAGTGGAGGAACGCACGTGTGGCTTGGAGAACCTTGGCCTATGGGCGCATGTGTGATTATAGGACCACAGAAGCACACTCGCTTCTGCGAAAAACGGAGTGCAAAAGCGAAAGCCCTGGGAAGCTTGGGGATCGCAGAAACGGAAATTATTCGCAGAACCGTGCGCTCAAGTGCGGCCCATTGCTCGCAGAAGCGGAATTGTGGACTTAAGTGAAGTCTGCACCTGCGAGGGTTTTTCCGCAGATGCGGTGGCTCCCTCGCAAAAGCGAGATCTCTGGAGAGTAAAGGGGAAATGACGAGGGTTTCATCTCATTTTCACTTTGGGACTTTGAGATCTCGGATTTATGTGATAATTTGGGAGATTTTCAGAGAAAGCTATCAGGTAATAATTCTTAACTCATTTATGGTTATATTCTATTAATCTATAGTTTATTTAATCATTTAATTAAGGATTTGGGCCGAGAAATTTGGGGGCAAAGTTGGAAAGTTTTTCAACCAATTTTTTGAGTTTTGATTGGGATTTTGATATCGAATTTGAGTGATTTTGGTACGAGTGAAATCATGAGTGAATGGGTGTTCGTATTTTGTGAATTTTACCCGATTTCGAGACAAGGGTCCGGGTAAACTTTTTGGGGCGAATTTCTAATTTCTTTTAAATTCATGATTTCATAAATTAGTTATATTTATGGTATGTAATTGCTTTTGGCTAGATTTGAGCCATTCGTAGTTAGAAAAATCTTGAAAAAGGCATTCTTACTGATTGATTAAGCTTGATTCGAGGTAAGTGTCTTGCCTAACTTTGTGTGGGGGAAATCTCCTTAGGATTTGGTACTTTTATGATACTTCTGTGATATGTGAGCATTGTGTACACGAGGTGAGGAGTGTGTATACGGGCTAATTATTGTAAAATTCGGTTTTTACTGATAGTAACCTGTTACATCTTAATTGAGTTATACTAGCATGTGTAGCTATCCTTTTTTAGCCGAATATCACATGTCTACATGTCTTAAATGCTTATTTAAAATATGTTCAGTATGATTTGTTGATTTCCTATTTTTTCCTTGATCTGTATTAGTCTTAATTGTAGAATTCTTGCTGTTAATTGTTGTATTCTTCAGTTTCAAGCTTTGTGTTTACTTTTGGAACTACGAGGCAGCACCTCGGGAGATCCCCTTGCACATTTACTTTGGGAGTACGAGGCAGTACCTCGGGAGATCCCCCTGCACATTTACTTTCGAGATTACGAGGTGGTACCTTCGAAGTCTTTTTGCATGTTTACTTTGAGACTGCGAGATGTTATCTAGGGAGATTCCCTGTTGTTTATCCCTACGTGCTGTGCTGCTATTTTCTGTGGTTTTCTCTTGTTAAATTTATAGTCTCTTATTACATTGCTATATAATTATACCTTATTTATTATATACCTGTAGAGCCCCGACCCGACCTCGTCACTACTCGACCGAGGTTAGGCTTGGCACTTACTGGGTACCATTGTGGTGTACTCATACTACTCTTGTGCTTATGTTTTGTGTGTAGATCAAGGTACTTCTTATCGGCCTCTATATCAGTGAGCAATTAAATTATGGAAACTTCAAGGTATATCTGCCCCCGTACGCAAAACTAAGAGTCCCCTCGATTTCCTCGCGTGTTGTTTCTTTTCCATACTTTCGTAGACTCCAATGTATAGATATACTTAGTGTTCATCCCATAATCTTGTGACTTTTGACTACCAAGTTTTAGGAATATTGTTTATACATGAGTGTTGGTTATTGTACATGCCGAGTGACATTTTATCGTTATATAGTTATCTGTTGCAGTCTAGTTATTGAATTATGTTTTCATTTTTGCTATTTGTGTAAATTATTAGGCTTACCTATTTGTAGAGACTAAGTGCCGTCATGACATCTTATAGAGAGATATTTGGGTCATGAAAAGTTGGTATCAGAACTCTAGGTTCATAGGTATCATGAATCATAAGCAAGTTTAGTAGAGTATCGCGGATCGGTACGGAGATATTTGTACTTATTTTCGGGAGGCTATGGAACTATTAGGAAAATTTCACTTCTTTTGATTCCTTGTTGTGTGAAAGTTGACTTCGAAATTCTAAACTTCTATCTTCTATTCTCTCACAGATGGTGATGACACGTACAAGCGGATCAAATATCTATGCACCCCACCCTGCTAGAGCCATGAGAGGTCGGGGCCAGAGTAGAGGTCGAGGAAGATCCACGTGGTGTAGCCAGAGCAACTGCACGAGTTTCTACAAAGGAGCCACCAGTAGCACCAATCGGAGCGCAAGCACTTGAGATGCTTGTTACTGCACCAGCTCTTCAGGAGACCCTTGCACAGTTCCTGAGCTTGTTAGATACTCTAGCTCAGGCAGGGTTGATTCCACTTGTTCCTGCTATATGTCAGGCTGGGGGAGGAGCATAGACTCTCGCAGCCCGTACCCTAGAGTAACGAGTTTAGGTCGATCATGTTCTAGAGGTCATACCAGTGCAACCGGTATCCCCAGTTCGGCCCGAGGGTAGGGCAACAATTTCTGAGGAGGAGCAGCTCAGACTCGAGAGATACAAGATGTACCACACTCCTACTTTCAATAGCTTGGCGTTAGAGGATGCCCATGGTTTTCTTGAGGAGTGCCATCGTATCCTCCGTACTATGGGGTAGTAGAGTCGAGTGGGGTTTCTTTCACTACATTTTAGCTTAGAGGAACAGCCTATCAGTGGTGGCATGCTTATGAGTTGGGCAGTCTGGATGAGGTAGCTTCACTTACTTGGACTCATTTCTCGGATATGTTCTTGGAAGAGTATTTTCCTTAGAGTCTTCGGGATGCTTGATGCACAGAGTTTGAGTAGTTGCACAAAGTTCTATGATTGTGTCAGAGTATGCGGTTCGTTTCGCTGATTTGGCCAGACATGCACCAGCCTTGGTTGCTATAGCTCGAGAGAGGGCCCGTCGGTTTATCGAGGGGCTCCATCCCGGTATTAGGCTTAGCATAGTCCAAGAGTTAGAGATGAATATTTCATACCAACAGGTTATGGGTATTACTAGGAGAGTGGGGGGTATTCTTGCTCGGGAGAGAGACGAGAGGGGGTCTCGAGAGTCTAGCACTTATAGTGGTACTCATGCCCCAATGACAGTTTGCCATAGTAGGGGATATGTGAGTCGCCCTGTTGATTCAACACTTCCAGCCGCTAGTGGTATTCTGGCTATTCCTAGGTCCCAAGAGCCTTATTATGCACCGCTAGTATCTAGTTCGCCTCTTGCATGTTGTGTTTTTAGCTTTCACTCTAGCAAACCTAGCCTGATCCAGTTATAGTAGCCACGCCCTCTGAGAGCTTGTTTTGAGTGTGGCTACACTCGCCATATGATAAGGAATTGCTCTGGACTTAGGAGGGGTGCATTTCCACAGATTTCTCAAGCATTGCATGCTCTATCGAGTCCACATTCTATGATTACAACACCAGCTACCACACCACCTACTCAGCCAACTCAAGGTGGAGGCCGAACAGGTAGAGGTCGCCCTAGAGCGAGGCTGATTGGAGCCAACCCAGCACCACTATGGAGCGGCGAGAGCAGTCGATGCAGCTTTTACCCGAATAGGACGGGATCGATCCACAAGGAGCTAGCTGTGGGAATTGGATTTCTGTCTAAACTAGCAATGCGTAATACTCTTAATTACGCTTCTAATCATAGTTGTTCTTTTGATTAATGCTACTTTTATGCTAATGAGATGCTAAATTTAACTAAGAATAATTGCTAGTAGGGTTTTCTAATAGGTAGCGAGGCACTAGGGAAGTGACTCTCTCCTAGGTGGATACCTGACGGGATCTAAAGTCTAAGGCAAATTTGTTATGTTTAGGATTACGATATAGCCAATGCACAGAACTACTCACTCTATACCTCTCGGTAGCTTGAACGGCTATGCCCGAATTGACTTTCTGAAGACCAATTGGGTGTCAAAATTGTGCAAGCAATATAGGCTCAAGTCGGGTATTACTATCTCTAGATTTAACTCTTTAATTGGGGCTATCAATCTCTTGAATGCACCCAATTCCTTTGTTGGACTAATTTTCCTAGACTCAAGCCCTGTTTCTCAAGAAGAGCCCAAGTCAAAAAGGCACAAATTAGTGTTGGCAACCACTAATTCAACATGAAAAACTCAAATCAATCCAAATATCAAACACCCATAAACATCTAAGCCTTAAAATAAAAGACCCATCAAATACTCATACTAGGGTTGAGCCACAACCCTAGAAAATGGGTCCAGCTACTCATTATAATGGAAGAAAACTGATAAATAGATGAAGAATAAGCCATAATATTTAATTACAAGCTAAGATAATGAAGAATCAGTGTTAAAGTGGCTACAAATTACTCAAAAATGTAACAAAATAGTCGTTCACATGCTCTGGAGACTAACAGATTACGAAAGATACCCTAAAAATGTGGAAAGAACATATTTATACTAGGCCAAATTTTTTGGACAAAAATACCCCCGCGGAGGTTTTGCGAACTGCGAAAAATGTACCGCGCCCGTGATGAGGCCTTTTGTCTTGAATTTTCATTCTCTGAATCTGGCCATCGTAGGCCGCGTAAAATGCACTGCGGCCATGGTGGATTCATTGCGGTCCGCATAAAATGCCCTGCGGACCGCACTAGTATCAATCGCCCGAAATACCAACTCTCTGAATCCTCTCTCCGCGGACCGCATAAAATGGATTGCGGCTGCGAAGAAGCCAATGCGGTTTACACAAAATATGTTGCGGCTGCAGTGCTTGAGCCTAAAAAATCTGCACTCTCTGAAACTCATCACCGCGCCGCACTAAATGGATTGCGGTCGCGGTGGGTCTGCTGCAGCTGTGCTTTGACTTGTTTTTGGTACTTGTGCATGTTTCACTTCTTTTTGAGCTGATTTTGACTACTTGTCACTTTTTGTTTCCAAACCCTACAAACAAGTACAACATGTAAGCCTTTGGGACTATTTGTATACATTTTTAATTCAAAACTCAAGTAAAAAGGAGTGTAAAATGAACTAGAATACCTAGTTATCAACTTGCCCAAACTTAACCTTTTTCTTGTCCTTAAGCAAACAAAATAAGTCCCACCTCCTTAAGAATAAAACCAAGAAAATTCAGCTGACCTAAATTGAACTCATCTAGCATCAATTGGGACTAATAATTGCTCTCAAATCAAATGAATCATTAACAACATTCAACCTCTTAAGCACCATAGTTTTAGTGCGATGCAAGAGCATCAAGAATTGACTCAACCCATCAAGAAACCTCTTTCTACTACTTTGGTCATTGTGGAACCCAAACTCATACATCCTCAACTTTCCCTAAGAAAACCTCACTTTATGTTGTGGCACTGAAAGCGAGGATTGTGGAAGATACACTCATCTGTCTCAAAGAAAGGTCACATCTCCGGCTCTAAGTACCATAAACTTGCCCCTTATATGAGTCACTACTAATATAAGCTTCATTCAACTCAAGATCATATAGGGCTTTTTTGGAGATATAGCGAAGGCTTTTAGTTCAGGGTAAGAAATATTTGATCTAAGTAGGTTTCATCTTCGCTTAAGCATTTCATTTCTTCATTTTGTCACAAACTCTCTTGACTCTTTGAGTCATTTACTTCTTTTTTAGGGGTTAGAGAGACACACTATTGCTCTTTCTTGTTATTTTCAAACCTTTTTCTCCTTTCTAAACTTTCCACATCTTTCATATATTTTCTTTTATTGAATCCCTTCATTTCTTTTACATCGTTCATTCTTTTTGACTTTTTGACTTTATTTCTTTTTCATTGCCTTTCCTTTTCTTCATTTTGTACCTTTTACCACTTTGGTGCATTCCTCGTCTCTCCCCCAAAACTTATGCTTTTTCCTTGTGCTAAGGAAAGATAGGGTGCCAAGAAAGGGTCTTTTTAGAATGGGTAAAGGCTTGTATCATAGTTTTTGAAAGAAAAAGGACTATGGATCAAAAGGGTTGACTATGGATATTATCATTGGTAGGATATGGAACTTTTCAAGATATTATTCAAATCAAGGAGAGCCTATAATCACTTCTCAAGTTAAACTACACTTATGATTTTTCCTAGACAAACATTCAGGGCAAGTTCTAGACTAATGGCATGGGACTTGGACTTGCAATTCAAATTCTCAACACACAAGCTATATGATTGCTAAAGATTTGAGCAACACACATGGTCCTGAAAAATCACTTGATGATTGTCGGTTAACACAAAAGTCTCAAGGTCACAACTATCACCATTCTATACACACCAATTTATTTTTGACCATAGGATAAAAGGAAAATGTGTTAGGCCCAAGTGAAGCTTTACCTGAGGCACTATTACTCACTAGAACTTTCATGCTGAAAAAAGGAGCTTAAGAGGCTTACCTCAGGACTGCGAGAATCGGAGGCTTACTCTGCCCGAAAGGAGAAAGAGTCAAGTGAGCTCCAGGCTGCTTTGGAAGGAGCGCTCCGAGAAAAAGCCGATCTTGTTGAGCAGGTATTTGCCATGAGTGAATCTGCCTTTTGCTCCCATAATTCGATACTAACTAGCTTACCTTTCCCTTCGCATATTGGGCAAAGGGATTCGCTGATCAGGCATAAGAATAAGAAGATCCTCGAGCTGAGGGAACAAAATGAGGTAGCAGCCTCGGAGTTGTCATCGACCCATGATCTTCTTCAAAATTCTCAAAAGGAGGTTGTTGGGATGACTGCGGCCAAGTCCGAGATTGAAGGAAAAGTTGCTACTTATATGTAGGACGCAGCCACGGAGAATCAAATAACCCATAATATATCGATAGAGGCCGAGCTAAAACTAGCCCGGGCTATCGATCATGCTAAAGCGAAGGCGAGGAGGGAATCCTCAGAGGGGGTTGGAGCCAGAAGTGTTGATCTTTCAGCCGAGATTGAGGAGGCCCGAGAGTTGGAGAGAAAATTTTCGCTCTTGATCACTCCAGATGAGGATCCTGGTGATGGTTCAGAGGATAGTGGCAATGAAGAGTAGACCTTGTACCGCGTTGGTTTTTTTTCTTTTTTCTTTTTGTGTACTTACTCCCGGGGGATTGAGTCTTGTAAAGACGCCCCTTGTAAATATATTTTTGGCAATGCAAAAGGGTTTTTCTGCTCCAAGTCTTTCCATTCTTTATATCTCGCTGCTCTTGCAGAGTTAACCTTTGAATTTTAACATTAACTCTTTGGATTTAGGTTGAAAAATTCTTTAGGGCCGGTGCTTGTGATAGTGAGAAACCCTCTAGGTCTCAATACCTCTCAAATTTTGCGGAATGACAGTACTTTTCCCAATAAAAAGGTGACATTAATATGGCCAGAATTAATTGGCCCTCTGGGTAGGCGAGGAACTGCTGCTTTGCCCCTATATATTTTTTAATTTTCTTCTCAAGTGGATATTCTGCTACTCCGAGCAACTATTTCTTCCATAGAACTTGGTGCTTGTGTTAGTTCTCTCTTCGTTTCAACTCAAAATCTTTGCCCAAATCTATAGTCTCCTCTGTTTATTTTATCGTATCCATGATTGCTACGTCGACATCTGCCCATCAAGGAGAGGGGATTTCTGCCTCTATTTTTCGCATTTGGTCAATGGTACACTGCTGGTGCCCGATAAGCGGGCCTCGAGGTGTTTTGTCTCAAGGAGAGACTTTACATTGGAGAGGCCTCCTAACATTCAAGTACATCGGGAGCACGCATCAAGGTTCATCTCATCAGTAGGGGAGCAACACCTCGAAATGATTAGAAAAGACTGTGGTTGAGGAGAAGAAGTTGTACTACAAGTACCTTCCCCTGAGGAGAGCATCATGACTTATGTCGAGGGGTTTTTGAGCGTGTATACACATAATTTTACGTCGGTTCCCCCTGACCGGATTGTGCTTGATTTCTATCAGAGATATCGTGTTACCTTGGCATATGATCACCCATACCTTTGGAATATAGTGCAGAAGATAAGATACTTTGCATATAAGGCTAGGCTCGAATTTACCCTCAGTCATCTCGTGAGGTTATATCAGCCGCTGCGTTATCGAGGTTTGATTACTCTGAAATGTCGATACACCCGATCTCCTACCATTAACGACAAAGAGAATGAGGACCGGGGATGGATGAGCCACTTCATTCAAGCACAAACAATCAATATCATTCCTGGAAAGTTTCTGCCCTTTCCTGAGAAATGGAATTTCCCACGTAAATATCGTACCTGTATTTTTATCACTTTGACTGGAGGCGGGCTCTATGGTGACATTTTTCTATTTTATTTTTTTGTAGAGACTCCTTGGTTGCTGGAAGCTTTTTCGACCGATGATAAATGCAAGTGGCTAGATCTGTCCAAGAAGAGATGGGAGGCAAAGCATCACGGTAGGTGATTGGTGGCTTATTTCCCTAGAATGGTACCTTTCTTTTTAACGTACTAACTTAATCATCGCAGGTATTGGAGATTTTTCTAAGCTGAGGTCGTGCCCCTTGGGGGAGGAGGAGAGACTGCCGACCTTGGGGTCGGGGGGGTCGATGATAAACGAAAGAGATCTCTGGGGTGTAAGGAGGCTCGCAGTGCGGCGAGTCCTTCTTAGAGGTTCAAAAGAGGTGATTCAGCCGATCATCCATCTTCGGAGGCCTCCATTTTTGAAAGAACATTCCCCGTTTCTGCTGAGGGTACTTCGAAGAGCGAGGAGCAAGTGGTGCCTCCTTCTTTTCCTATAAAAGGCACCTTGGGGGACACTAAGCCATCCGATATTAGCTTGGCCTTTGGTGAGGCTTAGCGGCTCGGCTTTATGGTAAGCTTCGGTGGCCGGTATAGGATTATTCCAGTTTTGCACTCTTCCTTTCTTATTGAATTTTCTTTCGCAGGCCTTTGACAAGCTTAAGTCCGAGCTTCTTTGCTACGATGCCAGGATACGGAAAGTTTTGAATAGGGAGAAATTCCTTAAGATTATTTTTGCAAGAAAGGAAAGTAAGCTGGTATCCCTGCGGTGTGAGTTGGATCGAAGTCGGAGCTGTGAGAGCCACCTTGAAAGATAGGTATCTTGTATTTTATGTTGACGTATGCTCCTCTTTTTATCTTCGAAGATTAATGTTTCGATATTCCAGTTGGAGGGCAAAAGGGAGGAGCTAGAATGACTTTGGGGCAAAGTTGGCGGGGCTAAACGCGAGTTTAACGAGCTGCAGGATCATGTAGATGCCCAAGCTGTGGCCAACGAGAGTGCTTTAGCTAAGGCTTCTACCCTTGAGATGAAAATATGGATCGCTCGTGCGAATGATTGTGCATGAGCGAACATGATTGCAAGGCTTGAGTCCGAGCTTTCGATGGCGACGACCGAGGTAGTGAATACCCGGGTCGAGGTTGTAATGAGAAGCACTAGGGCAGACCAGAAAGTGGCGGCATATTTCAAGAGCCCTGACGCTGCTAGAGCTGAGCTGAGGAGAACTCTTGGTCGTGCGAGCAGTAGTAAAGAGTACACAAAGTGAAATTCTCGAAGGGAAACTCTCGAGGAAATTCACGCCAGGGGATTCAATCCTTTGGAAGATATCGGGCAGCAAAGGCGGAGGAATATGTCGGCAAGTTCCTTCTGTCATATGCCAAAGATAGCGAGGATGGGGCCGTTGGGCCATAGTCCTCAAGGGGGATGTTTATTTTATTTCTCTGTCTTTGTATATAGTACTTTCACAGTATACTGTAAATGGAGCTTTTATTTTATTACATGTGTGTATGAGGGGGAAACCTCGCAATTTTGTATCTTCTGGGCTTCTGTTTGCCTAAACTTTAGCCAGATCAATTGTCCTTTGAGTTGGTAGGAATCCTTATATTTGTGATATCGACCTAGGGCTCACTAGGCTGGTACATTGGCTCTTATGCCTTGGGTCAAAGTGACCTTTCACGTGTGGCCCTGCGGCTCATTAGGCTAGCGATACTGGCTCTTTCGCCTTGGGTCGAAGCGACCTTTTATGTATGTTGGCGATAATAACTCTTATGCCTTGCTCTTAGGCATATTTAGTTAAGTATTTTGGGTTCAGTCTTCAAGTCGAGTTTTGACTCGAGCTTATTCGACCCTTAAGATTTCTATTTGTGTGGGCTGACGATAATGGCTCTTACGCCTTGGGTCAAAGCGATCTTTTATGTGGGCTAGCTACCCTTAAGGCTTTATTTTCCCTTTTTAAGGATTTTAAAGATTTTGTTTGCCTGACTCTTCGACGGTTTGATAAAAACCTCGATTATGAGTCATTATGTGGCGATGATCGAGCACCTCGAGAGGTTTGGCTCGGTGGCTGAGTAGCTCGAAGCATGTAAGTTGGAGCTTATACGGTCAAAGCTCTTTTGCCTATGTCGAGGGTAGCCTGTTTAACCAGTTATTTTTGAAGTACATTCGAAGTAATTGAAGGCCTGTGATTTTGTAGCGACGGTCGGGCGTCCTTGAGTCGTGTTAGTTTGGTTGGTGTAGGCTTATGACCGTAGTCATTTATGCTTGGTCGGAGCCATTTTCGATCCTGAGTGAAGTAGTTTAGGCTTCTATATCGATGGTATGCCTTTTAGGTGTCTTAGAATTTCGATATATAGCCTTAACTTTGAGATCGATTTTATGTCTTTAATAAGGTCGTACAAAATTTTCATGCCTTTGAGGTCTTGCAGTTTCTAGATACTTGGTACAAGTATGGTTCATGCCTTGCTTGAGGTCTTATAGATACTATTTCTACCATATGCAGGTCTTACAAGACCGAGTCTACCCACTTGGGGTTTTATGGCCTCAAGTTTTTTAATGAATGATTATTGGCGACAGTCCCCAAGTCATCGAGGGTATTCTTGCTTGGGAGCAGTTACTCGTAAATGTGGTATTTCCTTATTGAGGAATTATGGTTTTGGAGGTTTCGCCCTGAGGTCATGCAATTTTTGAGATTTTGATGCCAGTCCACGAGTGTTCGGGATACTTTTGGCCTTAGAGACATTTTGTGGTTTTCACGGTTCTTTGTTGATGGCTTTTGAGTTTGGAGTCCAAACTCGGAGATCATTTAGGTATTGAATTATTGGCACCAATCCTCGAGTGTTCGGGTCATTTTCCGATCGCTATCCTAAAAATGTTGAGTTTCTCTTGGAGTGTGAGATGCTTCGATAAAAGTATTCTTCGATTATTTGGTACAAGTATACATGTTTTCGCCATCGGGGGCCTGGCTATACGAACACGGTTCATTCGAACATTTGGCCCAGTACATCATTTTCCTATTGGGACCCCATTTGGCATTTCTTGGCTTTTCCGAGCGAAAGACCTTCCAGGGGGATGCCCCCTAGTGTTTGAGGTCAATTGCAAAAGAAACCTTGAATAATTTTCGAGTCTTCCTTAGGTAGCATGTGGATGTTTCCTCATTAAAAACCTTGCCGTAATACCCTTTTTGGGATAAAAACTCGACCAAAGGAAAATAGTGAAACGGATCTTTAAAACCTTAAGGTCTTCAAGCTGGGTTAGCACTTTGACAGCTTCAGTCGGGCTCCTATACCAAGGTTAGCATGAAATATAAAATGAAAAGGGAGATAGTTATAACTCAGTGGCGATGACGCTTTTGAACCTTGGCATTTGTTCGGAGGATGCTGTGTGGTCCTCTATTCAGATACGGCCAAGAGCATGTCTCGTGGTTGCTATCTTATTGTTGGTTTATTTCTTAGTCCCTATGCTGGTGGAGACTTTGGTGTTTTGGCTAGTGGAAATGGTATCAAAAGATTGTGTGGATGACATGTTGTGGCTCATCCGCTTTGTTATTTTTGGTTGTTTCTCTTTCTCGAAATTGATTTTTGGCTCGGTCGCTGAGGAATTCCCAGAGGTGACCATTGTTGAGTAATCGGGCCAATTCCTCCCGGAGTTCTCGGTAGTCTTCGATCATGTGCCTGTGCGTGTTGTGAAATTCACATACTAGGTTATGTTTTATTTGTGATAGATCCGATTGTACAGGCTTGGGCCATCTGGCATCTCTAATTTTGCTGATGGCAAACACGATGCCCCACGTTCATCGAACCCGGCTCTGTTGATCAGTCTTCGAGGATTCAGTCCTTGGTCTATCTTTCGATCATTATGAGGTAGGTTACTCCTAGAGGCGTTCCTTCTATATCGGTGTATAGGTGATATCTTTCTTTTTTTGGCTTTAGATCCCTCACCAGGAGCTGCTTGGGTACACTGAGCCCAAGAGGGCTCCCAGCTGGTCATCTTCGACCTTGATTTTTGACTGGTATCAGTTGTGGACGTCCGACCAGGTCACGGCGGGATATTCTACCAGATTCTCTTTCAGTGCTTCAAATCCACCAAGCTTTGCTCATTCAGACCTTGATTGAAGGCCTGCACTACCCAATCGTTAGAGACCGATGGTAGTTCCATTCACTCAATTTGAAAGTGAGATACAAATTCTCACAGCATCTCATTCTCCCTTTGCTTGATTTCAAAGACGTCAGATTTACTAGTGGCCATCTTGATAGACCCAGCATGCGCCTTTATGAAGGAATCTGCCAGCATGGCAAATAAGTATATAGAATTTGGGGCTAATTTATGATACTACATCATCTCCCCTTTAGAAAGTGTTTCTCCAAATATTTTCAGTAGGACGGACTTGATCTCGTCGTCCTTCATGTTGTTTCCCTTTACTGCATAGGTGTAAGCTGTAACGTGCTCGTTTAGGTTCAAGGTACCATTATCTTTCTGAAGGTTCGGCATTATGAACTTCTTTGGAATAGATTTCAGGGCCGCTTCCTATGGGAACGACTTATTTACGAGCTTCTTTGAGTCCATACCTTTCAAGATCGGGGGCGCTCCTGGAATTTGGTCAACCCTGGAGTTGTAAGTCTCGACATTTTTATCATTGGCTTCTATTATTTTTTTGCCTGATTTGATCCTTCTGATTTGGTCCTCGAGCATCTTTATGATGATAGGATCGGCTATCGACCCGTTATTGCTCGATCTCTCTAGTACCTATTTGGCCGTGGGAGCTATACTTGGTGCTACTGTGCAAGGAGTTTTTTGGTGACTTTGCAACTGAGCAATAGCCAGCTGTTGTGCCTGCAACATTTCAAAAATAACGTGAAGGCTAACCTCCCTTTCTTCCTTGGTGGGGTTTTCTGAGCTTTTTGTGGATCCCCTTGGTGCATGCTCTTGTTGGAGTGTGAGCATATATCGACCTGCTAGGCGTCGCATGAACCCTCCTCCGCTGGAATTGGTCCTGGTGCATTCTCAAGGTTTCATGGTGGCACACCAACACCTGGAGTGGCCACACCGTTCTCTCCATGGTTTTCAAGGTTGTCGTTTTCAACTCTATTTACTGAGCTAGGCATTTTGACCTGAAATTGAAGATCTTGGACAAGAAAAGTGTGAAATATAACTTGCATTTGTAATGAAACCAACAAGAAAATAATCACTATTATTTTTAGCCACACGGTGGGTGTCAAACTGTTTACAGTGAAAATGGTAATATCAATTAAACTTGATTATGGGACTCTAAAAATATGTGATATATTTTTATGCCAGTTGTTAAGCAGTTGATGCTATGTATGTGAGACTTAGAGACAAAATAAGAGTTAAAGATAAGGTGATAACCAAACCGATTGGTTAACAATCGGGGCCTCGAGCTTGTCGATTTAAGGGCCTCGAGGTCGATTCCGGAGCTCGACTGAGAGCTATCAAAGGCAATCGAGATATGACTAACAATTATAATAAAACCAACGAAGGCTCTTTATGGCCAATTATAAGCAATAAATGATGAACAATAATGAAGATAGTAAATGGAAGAAATAATATCAAGAGAAATGGTTAGAGTGCAGAAAGAATATTCTTGTATATTTTGTGTGGAGGAATTGAAGCAGCAACCATTTACAAAATGACAAGGATCCTCATTATATAGGAGGTGAATTCCGACATAGTACAAAATGTATTAATTACAAAGATATGGATATGGGACAACTAGATGACACCCTGATTCGGGTTTAGAGTAGTCCACTAGGCTCTGTCAGTCCTAGCTGTGCACTTAGGGAACTACCCATTTCCATCATTACCGTGATCATTACTACCCTGAGGTCGAGTGTCGATGATCCTCAAGGGAGGATACTCGGCCATAGCCTAGAGCCTTCGAGGTGATCTTTCGAAGTGCCTTAATGATAAGAAATGTGACCCTCCGATTTCACCGTATACACACAATTTACTTTTATGTTGGATCGGGCCGAACGTCCTCGGTGATATTTGTGTGTGATAATAGAACTGAAGTTTGTTATAATTAGTATGATTCATTATTTGAAAGGTCACTTGTTTTAAATGAGGAAAGTGCCTAGTTTTATTAAATGGATGAAAGGATTTTCATTATTATTCTTGTTTGATCTTGTTGTTATCTACGTACATTATGAATTAAAATATTCAAATTCATATTTTTATATCTGCTGGCCCTAGTAAGTGTTGGAGTCGACCCCTCGTCACTACTTTTGCGAGGTTAAGCTAGATAATTACTGGGTACATATCTTTATGTATTCAGGCTACACTTCTGTACTTGATTGTACAGGCTCTAAGGTTGGTGCATCTGGATATCAGTCCGGCGCGTAGAGTCCTATAGGCATGGTTTCTAGCATGGTAGGAAAATCATATAGGAATGTAAATTCCTATAGGAATGACCTCTACCCGCATTACCCCGCAATCATGTAACTACACGTCCTTTTCACTAGTTACCCCAATATTCGTTTACAAATTATTACAGATCATATGAATGAATTATATAAGTAGATAAGAAAATAAGAAGTTATTATATAGGGAGACTACAGATAGGCCCAGGTTTCCAAAGCCTCCAATAGCCTCAAACTCCCAAATTCCATAGATAATGTCATAGTCTAGGTGCATCACAGTTCCCTAAGGTTCTCAAGGATCACGGGAAGTGCTTACACCTAGACTTGGTAACCAATTTGAATAAATGCAGTGTGGAAGGGCCAACCTCAGTATGCCAGAGTTCAGAGGGTTCTCGAGAGGATCCCAAGGCAGTACACATACTGGAGGGGGCAGAACCTATTAACTTAGGAGTAGAGTGAGAGTGCTTGACACCGTTTGAAAAGTTTTAATAGGAAAACAATATTAAAAAGATGTTTGTTTGAAATAAAGTGTGGAGTAAAAGAGGGAGTCATGCAGTAAAAAGCAACTTTGAAAAGAGATAGTTACATGATCAAACAACAGTAAATCACACATGGAGTCTAAAACCACATCAGGAATACTCACATGACCAAAACAAGAGGAAAAGTACCTATATACAGGGGTGATGGGGATTGGGGATACATAGAGCACATGATTGTAAATACATAACAAGCAAACGTCTTAGGAATTGATAAAGATATGCTCAAACATAATTGATCAGACATAGTCACAGAACCAGCAATGCTTAAAGGGGTTCGGTATAGAACTCACATGGTATAAGATCAATCCTAGAACCATACAAGTTCAGGAGTGCAGACTACTTCATAAGGAGACTCACACCAGGAACTAGATAGAGTAGAATCACATGGAGACAAGCTATATAGGGGGAGGGGCTAACATGTTCATACTGATCCTGAAGAAGGGGAGTACATAACATGCTAATCATGTAATCATTTTAATAGCATGTTTCACAGCAAAACCATAAGTAAAAGCAAACTAGAAATAGGATGAACAAAAGCAATAAAAGAACCATATTGTTGTTGGAACTTGAATTCAAACTAGATCATACCAGTAAAGAAGATAGCAAAACAAAGTGAAGTAGCAGGAGAGCACAATAGTTAGCCTTGGCTTGCAGCCAGCTAACTCAAAATAATAGCAAGTAGCACAAAGAGAGAGCAAAAAGTTTATGTGAGAGAGAGAGAGAGAGCTTTTGAACCAAAGAGTTCGTGTCCCTTGTTTTAATAAGAGAGTATGTATATATTGTATTTCAAAATTAGATAAAAATAAGGTAAGAATCATAGTAACATAGTAATTATAGAACTCAGAATCAATTAGAGCAAAATTAGGAGAAGTACTCCCTTAAGTTAAGGAAATTAATTCAAACGGTAATAACAAGTAACATATAAGGAAAGAAATCAGTGTATGACTAATAAGGAAATATTCAAATTCAGTAATTATAGTGTAAACAATTAGGTCTAAGTTCAGAACACTCTAATTAAGTAAATAGTCAGTAAGAATAAAGTATCACAACAAACAAGGTAGGTGAATCAGTTAATTTGAATAGAAGAGGTAAAAATTGAATGTTTAAAGGAAGGTCTTTCAATCAAACCATAAAATAGGGAATCCAGAATCAATCAAAGAGGAAGTCACAATTCAGTATTCCGCATATAAATAGAGAAGATAAGAATAACCAAACATAGCAAACATGTGGGTTAAATAGTATCGATAGAAAGAGGCAAGTCTGAACAGTCAAGATGATCATAAGCACATAGATGTGATATAAGTTAGGCATAAAAAACTCAGTAGAAACACATTCTAAGCGAGATAGTTATAGAAACTCAAAACACGAACAGGCTAGTCACAAAATCAAACGAAGAAACCTAGAAAAATTAGGATTTTCAACATAGGAAAGTTGAAGAGGTAGTAAACTCACAGAATCAGTCAAACTATGCGAGAAAATAGAAGTTAATGCATAAAAATCAGTTTAAATAAAGTTTTAGAAGAAGTTACGATAACCCTAATTTTAGAAAAATGTGAAAACACTTTGAAATCGATGATTCTTGTAAAGAGTTCCAAGGATAGTGTGAAACATCAAAGAAATAGACTCAAATCATTTTAAAATGATACAGATCTAGGAGATGTAGGTAGAATTAGGGTTTCAGAAGAAACCTATGTAGAGATGAAAGAACCTGTCTAGAATCCCAAGGATCGTAACAAGTACAACGTGATTTTGCTCGAAATCACACTGAAGTAGCCAAGAACAGCCAAATGACAAACCCTAGATGCAAGTCGGCATGGCCTAGGGCCCTTGAAGGCCTTAGAGAAGGCAAGCATAGCATTAGAGGAGCCATTGGAGGCTTAGGTGTAGATGGGAGATCACCGGAGGAGACCGAAGAAAGGGAGGTCGGCGGTTGAAGGAACTAGGGTTAGGTTGAGTGGTTGAGAGAGGAGAGGAGAGGAGAGGAGAGGAGAGGAGAGGAGATGAGAGAATACAGAGGCAACGGTCTATGAATAATGAACTAGGATTAGGTTCGTTTGGAATTATAAAGGGTAAGGGCTAATACGGGCTGTTGATCTCTCAGATCAACGGCTAGGATTTGATTGATGCTCGACCTGGTAGGCGGGTTTAGGGTTTGGGTCGGGTGTTTTTAATATGAAATTGGGCTGGGGTTGGGTTTAAATTAAGGCTAAAATTGAAATGCAAATCTGACTATATTTTAAATAGCCAATTTCCCCCCATATAATTTATAATAAATAATAAATACTTTTGGAAAATAATTTTGTGTACTAAAATGATTTAAATATATATTTAATATTTTTAAAATATTGGAGATAAATTTTACGCATATAAATGTAATTATACATAAATAAGGCTAATATTGCAACTATATACAATTTAACTTTAAAAATACAAAATGCTATCATAAAAATGCACAAAAAGTATTTTAACCATATTTTGGCATAAATATGGAATTTAAATGACTAAATGTGACGACCCGACCCGTCGTCTCAGGTATTACCGCCATGTTTCCCCCTTATTGTGTTGCTTTATGTCCCATCGTCGGTATTGGGTGCGTTAGAATTTAATTAGAGTAATTTTGATAAGAAATGAGACACTTAGTCTTTTTTAAGAAGACTTAAGTTGGAAAAAGTCGACCGGATGTTGACTTATGAGTTAGAGGGCTCGGAATTGAATTCCGATGGTTCGGTTAGCTCCGAAAGATGATTTAAGGCTTAGGAGCGCAATCGGAAGTAATTTTGGAGGTCCGGTGAAGAAGTTAGCCTATATTGGCGAAGTTGGAAATTTGGCAAATTCCGGTTGATAGGTGATATTTGATACGGGAGTCGGAATCAAATTCCGAGAGTTGCAGTAGTTTCGTTAGGTGATTTTGGACTTGTCTGCAAATTTTCAGGTCATTCGAATGTCGTTTGGTTGGGTTTTGGATCGAATGCGAGTTTTGGAAGAAGTTGAGAAATTTAGGCTTGAATCCGTCGTCATTTGGTGATTTTTGTATTGAAGTACGTGTTTTTAGGATTGGAACAAGTTCGTATCGTGTTTTAGAGTGGGTTTGTATGTTTGGTTGAGGTCCCGGGGGCCTCGGGATGGTTTCGGATGGTTAAACGGAAGGAAATTGGTAAAATTGCAGGTATGTTCTTAAAGCTTCTGGTATTTCCGCATCTACAGAAACAGGACCGCAGAAGCGGTTCCATATATGTGGTTGGCTAGCCGCAAAAGCGGTCCAAGAGGGGCCAGGGGAATTCCGCAGAAGCGGATTTTTGACCGCGTAGGCGGGGCCACAGACGCGGACATATGACCGCAGAAGCGGTCTGGGGAGGCCGCATAAGCGGAATTTTTGATCGCAGAAGCGATCCCCGAGATTTTAAGTGGGACCGCAGAAACGGTCCATTTTGCGCAGAAACGGTACCGCAGGTGCGATTTCTGGACCGCAGAAGCGAAAATCGCTGAGGGTTTAAGTGGTTAGTGCATTGAAAATTTCAGAAGTGTAAAAGCATTTGGGGCTTCGAACAAAGAGGGATTTTGGGCGATTTTGAAGAGGAATTCGTGGAGTATCATCAGGTAAGGACTCTTGTACCTAGATTATG
>MU710274.1:0-42221 GCA_026770625.1 Nicotiana glauca | reverse complement strand
ATATATATGGATCGGACTGCACGCCGCAGTAGTATATTATATATGGATCGGACTGCACGCCGCAGTAGTATATTATATATGGATCGGACTGCACGCCGGAGTATTATAGAGCTTGGGCTGAAGGAGCCCCTCCGGAGTCTGCACACACCCCCAGTGAGCGCAGTTACTATTATATTGGACCGGACTGCACGCCGCAGCATTATATCTATTATATTGGATCGGGCTGCATGCCGCAGTACTATATATATTATATTGGATCGGGCTGCACGCCGCAGCAGCATTAGTAAGGATCGGGCTGCACGCCGCAGCAGTGTTGGATAATTGTGGGACAGTAGTAGACTAATACTGGACTTTCCTCTTTAGAGATGTGCTTACCTGTACTGTTACTTTTAGAACTGTTTAGTGTTCTTACAGGTTTTCTTACTTTCAGTTATTATTTATTGCTATTACTCACTGAGTTGGAGTACTCACTCTACTCCCTGCACCTTGTGTGCAGATACTGGGATCCAGGAGGGCAGTTGATATATATTGCTGCTGTTTCAGCTTACTGCGGAGTTATCGAGATAGCTGCCGGCGTCCGCAGGACCTGATCTCTCCTTCCCGTTATCTATTGTACTTCTGCTTTAGACTTGGTTGTATATGATATTATTTAGATGTTTAGAGGCTCAGACTTGTGACACCAGATCTTGTTGGGTTGTTATTTAAGTTGTTATGATTTCCGCACTCTTATCATTATTATGAAATCAGGATATTTTATCTAAATTGGAAAAGTTCTGAAATAATAATTGGATTGGTTAGCGAGTAATGGTCTGGCTTGCCTAGCAATGTGTTGGGCGCCATCAGGACCGGGGTTTGGGTCGTGACACTAAATCACCCCAACAATAATTCGAGGGTAATTATTGGGGTTTTTTATGAGTAAAAGGAGAGGAAATAATTCAATTTAAAATCTTTTAAAATTATAGGAAACTTATAATACCCTTATGCAAGCTTACATATGCACATATATGCTATTTTGAAGGTATTTATGCATATAAAAAATATAGGTAAAAACTAGGTATCAATACTGCCCCAGTTTCTTAACTAATTTCCTACTATCTGACATATGTTGGCATTGACTGGACTTGCTCCGAAATTTTAAAGGCCCTCCTCAAAATTCTGCACCAGTTTCTGGTCTGGGGGGGGGGATGGAAATTTTCTTATGATATGACCAAACCCATAAGGTTGCCCACGTATCCCTTCTTAAATGGGAATCAGGTCAAGCGTAGTTCAATTACATCAAATGAGGAAATGTAAAATAATCTAGGCATAGTATCTCTTGACTACGTCTGAATTGATCGGTTTTAGCCAAATTTCTCTGTCCATTTTTGCAAGTATGAGTCCTCCTCCTGTTAATACCTTGTGAACTATGTACGGACCCTGCCAATTGGGAGAGAGTTTCCCTTTGGCTTCATCTTGATGTGGGAAGAATTTGTTTAATACTACCTACCCTGGTGCAAACTGTCTTGGTCTAACCCTTTTATTGAAATCTCTGGACATTCTATTCTGATAAAGTTGGCCGTGACATATGATGTTCATCCTCTTTCCATCGATAAGGGCCAATTGTTCATAGAGACTTCTTATCCACTCTGTGTCACGGAGTTCAACTTCCTGTAGGATTCTTAAATAAGGAATCTCCACCTCGGCTAGGATGACAACCTCGGTACCATAAACTAGCATATAGGAATTTGACCCGATTGATATGCGAATAGTAGTATGGTATACCAATAAAGCAAAAGGTAACTTCTCATGCCATTATTTGTGGTTCTCTACAATTTTCCTTAGTATCTTCTTGATGTTTTTGTTGGTGGCTTCTACAACTCCATTCATCTGAGGACTATAGGCTGTGGAATTCTTGTGTTTGATTTTGAAAGTTTCACACATAGCTTTCATCAGATCACTATTGAGATTGGCTGCGTTATTAGTAATAATGGACTCAGGAACTTCGAATCGGCAGACAATACAATCCTTGCCAAAATCTGTGATGACTTTTTTAGTTTCAACTTTGTAAGATGTAGGCTCTGCCCATTTTGTGAAGTAATCAATGGCGACAAGAATAAACTTGTGTCTGTTTGAAGTAGTGGGCTCAATCGAGGTAATAACATCCATTCCCCAGGTGGCGAATGGCACAGTGAGCTTGTTGCATTGAGCTCATTCAGCGGCACTTTTATCATATCAGTATGCACTTGACATAGAAAGCTTTTGCGGACATACTAAATGTAATCTGTCTCCATGGTCATCCAAAAGTAACCTGCCCGGAGTATCTTCTTACCCAAGATAAAACTATTCATATGGGCCACAGGTCCAGGCATGCCCATCCTCAAGTAGCTTAAAAGCTTCCTTTGCATCGACATACCTTAGTAAACCCAAATCAGGAGTTCTTATGTACAAGTTCCCTCCACTGTGGAAGAAGTGATTTAACAATCTCTGGAGTGTGCGTTTCAGAGTGTGATTTTCATGCTCTGGGTATTCTCCCTTTAACAAGCACTCCTTGATATCATGGAACCAAAGCTTTCCATCTGTTTATTCCTCGACATGAACACAATATGCCAGCTGATTATGGATCCTCACTGGAATGGGATCAATATAATTCTTATCTGGATGTTGTATCATAGACGATAAAGTGGCCAATGCATCAGCAAACTCATTCTAATTTCTGGGCATATGTTGGAATTCTATCTTTGTTTACCATTTTCTCAATTCCTGCACATGGTACATATATGGCAATATCTTGGAATTCTTGGTGGCCCACTCTCCTTGTACCTGGTGCACAAGCAAATCGGAATCACCAATCACCAACAACTCCTGAATGTTTATGTCGACTGCCATGTTGAGTCCTAGTATGCATGCTTCACATTCTACCATGTTGTTGGTGCAGGGAAATTTGAGTTTAGCAGATATCGGATAATGCTAACCCATTTCTGATACGAAGACCTCTTTGATGCCTACTCTTTTGAAATTTGCAGCTCCATCGAAGAATACCCTCCAACCGTCGTATGCTTTGGTAATGTCTTCCCCTACGAACGATACTTCTTCATCAGGAAAATATGTTTTCAAAGGCTCGTATGCTCCTCCTACTGGATTTTCAGCAAGGTGATCTGCCAATGCTTGTACCCTGACCGCCTTTTAAGTTACGTAGACAATATCGAACTCACTTAATAGTATCTACCACTTGGGCAACTTTCTCAGGTAGTATATGGCCTGCTCCTTCCTTCCTGTCTCATCATGTTGTCCCAAAACACATCCAAAGGCTCCATCCAATACAGACAGATAGAGTAACAAAGGTCATCCTAGTTCTAGCAAGACCATCTGGCAGTGTGGATAGGTACTCCTTGATTTTGTCAAAAGCTTTTTGACAATCTCGGTCCAACTTGTTTTAGCATCCTTTCTTAGAATCTTGAAGAGGGGTTCTCATATGACTATGGACTGTGCTATGAAGTGGCTGATATAGTTGATACGTCCTAGGAAGCTCATCACGTCCTTTTTGCACTTGGGTGGGGGTAACTCCTGAATAGCTTTAACTTTAGATGGATCCAACTCGATCCCTTGATGACTGACGATGAATCCCAATAATTTTCCTGTAGGAATCTCGAATGCACACTTTGCACGGGTTTAGTTTCAAGTTGTACCTCCTCAGTCTATCAAAGAACTTCCTCAAGTCTGCTATGTGATCTGTGGCCCTCTTGGATTTGATAATGACATCGTCCACATACACCTCTATTTCTTTATTTATCATATCATGGAAGATGGTTGTCATGACTCTCATGTAAGTGGTTCCAGTGTTTTCAAATTGAATGGCATCATTTTGTAACAGTATACATCCATGGGGTAATAAAATTTGTCTTCTCTACATCTTCTTCATCTATCCAGATCTGGTGATAACCCGCGAAGCAATACACAAAGGATTGGACTTCATTCTTAGCATAGTTGTCGATCAAAATGTGTATGTTCAGTAGTGGGAAGTCATCCTTAGGACTTGCTTTGTTTAAATCCCAGTAGTCAATAGATACTCTAACCTTCCCATCCTTTTTTTGGAACTAGCACAATGTTAGCTAACCATGTTGGGTACTCAACCACCCTAAGAACCTTGGCTTTGATCTGCTTGGTAACCTTCTCCTTGATTTTCAAACTCATGTCTGTTTTGAACTTTCTGATTTTCTGCTTGACTAGTTGACATAAGGGATTAATATGCAGCTTGTGATCAACTATGGACGTGCTCAAACCTGTCATGTCATTATATGACCATGCAAAAATATCCTTATACTCTCTTAGGAACCGAATGTACTATCCCTTCTCTATCGGTGACAAGTAAATGCTGATGCGTGTCTCCTTGACGATCTCGGCGTCTCCCAAATTTACTGCTTCTATTTCGTCCAGGTTGGACGTAGGTTTGTTCTCAAAATTCTCAATTTCCCTGATAATTTCCTCGGGTATCTCATCCTCTTCATCTGAATCACGATTCTAATGTTGTGTTGCCTCGTTACGTGTTACAGTCACTAGTTCATCAGGAAAAGTAATAATAACACTGTAGAAGAAAAAGTATAAAAATAGTAATGAATAATTATAAAAAACAAATGCATTTGATTAAAACTGAGAAAATCATCCAGACAAAGCTTGGCTCAATGAATCGAGCACTTATTTTGAAACAAGTAAATCTTAAAACAAAATTACTGGAAATCTTAAATGCCTAGATCGACTATAGAAGTAAAATTGGCCAGGATACCCAGGAAATTAGCGTGCTCGGGATGGTGTGGCGGTCCAGTTCTTGAGAATATCTCCCTTCTTTATGGTCTAAATAGTGAGACCTTCTTTATCCTTCTCCTCTATTATGGCATTGCAATCCACGTTTTCATCTTCCAAGAACAAATTCTTCAACCCAACTAATGCTTCCTCTTTGGTAGTCCCCCATATTGTATTATCTTGATGAAAAGCTTGTTCCAAATGTGGCATTGACTGCTCAAGAGGGTAATATGGTCTATGCCATGGAGGCGACCAATTCATATACTCTTGCCATGGATACTGGTATCCGATCCCAAAGGTGGTACCATGCTTTTTTAGCTATATCGGTTTAGTGATACCTTGGAGATTCTTTCCCAACCCTTTGCCAGGTTCGTATAAAGACCAAGCCAATATGCTTTCTATTTTTACCACTCCACCATTTATCCTTCTCGACGACGTAAACCCACTTAATGTGATGATAGGTTCCCCCACAGCCTTCTTCTATGTCTAATGACAGGTTTGGTTTGACTAGTGTAAATGGGGTTATTCCCATCTCCGTGAATGATTACCTCCTGAAGATTCCATTCAAACTTCATGGCTTGATGTAGTGTTGAAGGTACGGCCCGAGTGGCGTGGATCCAGGGTCGGCCCACCAGAAGGTTATATGAGGCTGGTATGTCGAGTACTTGAAATTCCATGTCAAACCAAGTTGGCCTCATCTGCAAGCAAAGGTTGATTTCCCCGATCATGGCCCTTTGAGACCCATCAAAAGCTTTCACATTCATGATTCCGACCCGTATTTCATATAAACCTTTGTCTTGCCTTTTCAGAGTGTCCAACGAACAAATATTTAGGCTTGAACCTCCGTCAACCAGGACCCTGGCAATGATCTTGTCTTCAAATTGCACCTTAATATGCAACGCTTGATTGTGATTCAATCCCTCAGGCACCAGCTCATCTTTAGAAGATGGTCTTATGACTCTCAAGTACTTGCCCAACCATGTTGGCCATTTCTTTGCCAGTGATGTTATTGGGTACATAAGCCTCACTCAGCACCTTTATTAAACCGTTCTTGTGTGCCTCTAAATTTTGCAATAGTGACAGGACAGATATCTGAGCAGGGATTTTGTTCAGATAGTCAACAATAGAATACTCCTTTGCCTATACTTTCCTCCACAGGTCATCTGGCCCAGTCTCAATGATAGTCTGCCTAGTAATGGCCTCATTACTTGAACCTCCCAAATGTTCAGGTGTATAGATCCTTCCAGTTCCAGTCATTCCATATGCAACGTCAGATTCCTCTACCTTGGCCTTCCTTTTTTGCCGAGCCTCAGCAACATAAACCCAGGGTATTGCTTTTGAATCGAAAGGAGGTGTAGTTGATACTTTCACTGTGAAAGGTGTTACCACTTCTACCTTTAATGGAGCAGGGATGGCTGTAGGCAGAGCCACCTCTACCTCGAATGGAACTGATACAACTACTTCGACCTCGATGGGTAACTGAGTCTGTACCATAATAGGATTAATTGTGACTGCAACTTTAAAATCATGGGGTTCTCAATTAACCCCAATCGACCCCTCAATGTTCTATTCTTCATTTGTCTCTATCATATATACACCATCATGTCTATGATTAGGGAGGGGATTGTTATGGACACTAGGTGTGGCTTCGTTCGCTTGTATGACCTTGTTGTCAATTAGCGTCTAAATCATATCTTTCAATGCACAACACTCAGAAGTGGTGTTCCCCTTCACACCGGAATGGTACGCACAAGTTTTGTTCGGATTGACCTATTGGGATTGATTCTCTAATGCCACAACAGGAATATGAGTGATGTAACCTGTGGCTTTCAACCTTTTATACAACTGGTCGAGGGGCTCAGCAATAGAGATGTGTTGTGCGGTCGAAATTGGGTCTTGGTCTTAGATAATTTTGGTGGGCTGGTGGTGATTGGAAGTGGGATGGTTGGGAGTTATAGGTGTGATAGAAATTGGTTGGTTGGGAATATCTGGGAGATAAAGGTTGCTATGTAGGCGGTGATGCTTTGTGTGTGGGTAAAGGTGTTTGATATATGGGTGGAGTTGTTTGATATGTGGGTGGAGGTGTTTGATAGATAAGTGGAGATTTTGGGCCCTGAGACATCATTACTATTCCAACATCTTTCTTCTTTGATATGTCCTAACTATGATGCCTTATTTGTGGCTTGCGGTGCCTCAAAATTCGTTACCATCCAACTCTTATTCCTTTTTCGATTCTTTCTCCAGTTTGATGATGTTAGAGAATTTGTTATTTTCAATAACTATCAACCTTTCTCAAGTTTTAGACGTCAATACCAAACAAGAGGGGGATGATTGGTGTGGTACCCAATTTTCGCTTAACTAAACTATAAAAGGACTTGGTTTTTCTATGTGTTCCAACTACTACTATTTGCAGAATAATAAATAAACAAAGTAAAGAACACATATTTTTACGTGGACAATACCTGGATCAAAAGGTGAAAAAAACCACGACCTACTACTCAGTAGGATTTTCCCAAACTTCCACTAAAATAACTGAGCCAAAACAACATTGACAAAACTCTTTGTAAACCTAAGGATTAACTCTAATCCCGTTGTGGCACATAGCCTCAACTGTTTCGACAACTTCAAGTTAACTCTAACTTGAACACTCTAAGTACCTAATACAATTGCTTCATGAAAGCTAAAAGGTACAATGTAAAATCACCTACTACAATTGAAATAAAATAAAAGACAGACACTTGGAACTGGCTCTTCTATCTCGTTCAAGTAGCTTTAGGATTGCACACTTGAATCACACATAAATTGCTTGCAAAATCGCCTTGCTCTTTTGCTCTCAACTTAAGTTTAACTTCTGCTTATGTGCATTTCCTATAAAAGAAAACAACACTAATAATTAATACGTTAGAAATTAGAGATTGACTGGGATACAAATGCTACTCTTCTATCGTAGAAGAGTTCAAGGTGATCTCAAACTCTAACATTATCTCCTTCCTAAACTTTGTTTTATTCATATAAGGAGTCTTTCTCTCCTAATCCAATATGCAACCTTTTTGATCAGACCCGGAGATATTACTTCTTGATAATTTAGATTTATCTCCTTCACGTGCATCTCACATTTACAAGTTGAACATGACTGTGTTTCACAAGATGGACCTGGTCCATGTCTGAGTTCTTTTGTCAGTCTTCAAAACTTCACCTGTTCTTCAGCCAACAAATTCCCACTTTTTGATGATGACAAACTTTGTGCCTTTTACTTACTTGAATCCTGTAAGAACTCAGCTTATCCTTCAATATAAAATTTAGAAAATTCACTTATCATCAAGGAACAGGTTAATTAGGTTATAAATATCACTTATTTAGAATGTGTAAAGCACAATATCCCTTCCCCCTTTTGGCATCTTCGAAAAGTTTCATATAAAGTGTGAGTCCCAGAAATTTATAAGTACTCTTGGCCATTGGGGTAACTACAAGTGCACTCATAGGTTAATCATAAGTAATCAAGCAAACATATTTAAACTATTAATAAAAGATTAACACTGATCAGGAGCAAAAATAATAGATATCGTTGATAGAGGATATGTTGCTATCACAATCCACAACCAGAAAGCAAAAAATATTTAAAACATGAGCAAAAAAAAGATAGAAACATCCCTAATCTGGGTCACTGAAGGTACTAGATGGGTTCAGGAGACAAAGACTAGACTTCCTAAGGCTTGAGGGAGCTAGAGGGTTGGTTTTGGGCTTGGAGAAGATTCACTATATTGTGTAGAATTCCATCATTCTTCTCCTTTTACTTGGTAAGCTTAGTTCTGAGGGAATCCCTCTTAGATTCCACCTCTTCCACATGAGCCTTGAGCCTTGCTAACTCAGCATCCTTGGCTTCACATTCCTGAACAAGAGCCCTGACTTTACTGTTGATAAGAGTCTTCTTGGATGAACCAGGTTCATTTGGGATGGCATTGACTAAATAGTCACAAGCAATCAGAGTATTAATGCCAAAGTGGTCCTTGCTTGGGGCCATTTCCCATTTCTTCAGAGGCATATTACACGTATCCAGAACCATAGTCATAATAAAGCCATAAGGGGTAGCATGAGCCATGGAGCCATTGATGACCCTGTCCAATAACTTGATGATGAGTGAAGACCTATTAATTTGCATTCCTAGTTCAAGGCACTCCATCAGCACTAAGTCCATATAATTTATAATATGCCTTCTCTCCTACCTAGGCAGTAGACACTTGTTGACAAACTCAAAAATGACTTTGTGCTGTGGCTTGATTTCACTCTTCTGAACAGCACTAGCATCATTCACATCTTTAGCATCACAGAACCTCCTAGTAATTTCAAGGGCAGAAGGAAGAGAGTCCAGACAAGACCACCTTTGCCTTGTACAGTCATCAAACCCTTCAGAGGGTATGTCAAGGATCTCTCCCAGATTTTCTGCATTAAAGGTCACTTGGACTCCTTTCACCAGGCTGCTAACCTTTCCCTCCTTAACCTCTGCATTTTCGATGAACTCAATGATATCATTCCTGGCTAGCCTTCCATCCATATGAAGGACCATGTCCTTCCACCCCTGAGCTGCTAAGGCATCCACCAGTCTAATCATTCTTGGTTATACCAAGTCTTTCAGCAATCTACCTTTCAAAAGTTTTCTTTTGCCAAACATGGTAAGCTTGTATTGTTCACCATTAAACTCATCTTTTTCTTCTTCTCCACTACATTCCTCATCTTCATAAATTCTTAATTGTTTACTTTTCACTACAGACCTTGTCCTCTTGGCTAATGAAGGTTCAGTTGCCACCGGCACAGAGGAAGACTTCTTGGAAGAAGTCTTGGGCTTTTTAGGCTTAGGGGTCTGAACCTCCACTGTTGTAACTTTTTTTTGATGGACCTGTTCAATCTTCTCAAATTTAGCAACTTCTGAGGACTCTATAACCTTTCGTTTTCCTTTATCCATTCACTTCTTCTTACTTTCAACTAAGGCCATTTGTAGATCAGCCTCACTCTATTTCACCCTACTTCTTGTGGCTCTGACCTTTGGCAAGGAAGTGTTAGTAGGTGTTGGGTAGGAAGCCTTTCTTTTCTTGGAAGGTTTAGGAACACTGGCTGCTTTTGGTATGGATGTTCTCCTTTTCTTTGGATCGTAACTGACACCTACCTTTTTCAAAAGGCGTGCAAGGGTCTCTTCAACTGATGAACCAGGTTCATCTCTCTATGAACATAAATTAACCAACCCTTCAATAACTTCACCAGAACCCCTTCCCCCTGACTTCTTGACTCTATTCTACATTTTGCTGTTCAATTCCACAGATAGCAGGCATAGATAAACTAGCATAGGGTGAATGACCAACCACTCTTTTCCTATTTCCCCTCTCTTTCTTTTGCAGATTTATTTTTACCACCATTCCTACCTACTTCAGGTAACTCTAAATCCCTGATTGGCCCAACCAGAACAAACCTTGTTTCTAAATTCTCAGACAAAGAAGAAATTACCTTAGAATGGGATTCTTGAGCCTTCTCCGAGTAAGAAGACCCAGTTTCTCCCCCCTCACTAGCAGACTTGTATGATTCAGAATCAGAGTTAGACTCAGAGTCTTGGACCTGGCTTGCCTTTAATTTCTTATTCAACTTCTTAAAAAGAACCCCAGAAGCTACTATTTTTCGAGCAAGAATTTTTACCTTTCTCAGCCTGGGTTTGTGTGTTGTGCTAGGCGGAAAAGAGGTAGATGAATCAGAGGGAGTGGGTTGTGGAGGAGTTTCAGGATTATCTTGTGGGTTCGTCATGATCACTGGTTCCTTGAGTGAATTGGTGAGTTAGAATTTTGGAGAGGAAAGCAAGTGAAAGTGAAGAAGGATTTTTTACGATTTGGGATTTCTGAAGATGACAGGAGGTAATGATGGTATTTAAAAAGAAATACACATTTAATGGATAGCTGCAGCTTTGGTAGTGGTCAATTAGAGGTCTAATCAACCTAAAAATTCAGGTTGAATGAGCGGTTAAGCTTCCCTAGATTTTAAGTAAATTTTATGGTTTAGAGTTCTAATGCAAACGGAACCGTTTCAAAAGCAATCAGATAGAATTTTCTAAGGATGTGAACCATGGTAGGAATTCTGCTCATTATTTAAATATTTATATTTCTAATTGTGTAGAGCATAGAAAATATACCTTAGTATTCATATGAACCAATACTGATGAACCATGTTCTTCATTTAGAATTCTCTTGACCATGCCTCAATTTACCATAATAGAGAAAACTTTTTAAGATATCAGTGAGTCATATTAACACATGTCATAGGAGTATATTACAATATGAAGTCGAGTTAAAATTAATCTAGATATTTATACAAGTTCAGATTTCCTAGCCAAATTTTTTTTCTCATTTTTTTCATTGTGCATTCTGAGCTGGTCCTATTAAGCGATCTTAATCATCCCTAATTCCAACATGTTCCTCTCAATTTTTTTTACTCAGTGCTTTAGTGAAGATGTTAGTAATTTTTTTATAAGTAGCACGGAATTCTATAGAAATCAACCCTTTCTCATAGTTATCTCTTAAGAAGTGGTGTCTAACATCTATGTGCTTAGTCCTCTTATGATGAACATGGTTCTTTTCCATACTTATAACACTAGTGTTATCATAGAAGATAGGAATTCAACCAACTTCAATGCCAAAATCTATTAGCTGTTGTTTGATCCATAATAATTGAGCACAACAAGATGCAACAACAACATATTCAACCTCAGAAGTGGATAAGGCCACATGATTCTACTTTTTAGTGGCCCATGATACAAGACATGAATCAAGAAAATGAGCCATACCTGAGGTGCTCTTCCTATCCACAAGGAAACCTGCGTAATAAGCATCAACATAACCTACTTGATTAACATTACTACCTTTAGGGTACCAATGACATAGATCCATAGTGCCTTTCAAATATCTCAGTATCCTCTTGATAGTAGTCAAGTGAGATTCCTTTTGATTAGCCTGAAAGCGAGCACACAGCCCTACATTGAAAACTATGTCAGGTCTGCTGGTAGTAAGATACAAAAGTGAACCAATCATACCCCTATACAACTCCTGATCAACAAATGAACCGGGTTTATCTATGTCGAATTTAGTGGAAGTTGCAATGGGGGTATCTATTTCCTTTGATTCATCCATTTTAAACTTTTTGATCAACTCTTTTGCATATTTTTGCTGATGTATGATGGTTCCATTTGGGTTTTGTTTGATCTTTATTCCTAAGAAAAAGTTAAGCTCGCCCATCATACTCATTTCAAGCTCACTCCCCATTAAATTGGCAAAAACCTTACTTAGTTTGTCAGTAGTTTCCCTAAAAATTATGTCATCGACATATATTTGTACCATAAGAAGATCCATACCTTTTTCCCTCAAGAATAGAGTACTGTCAATTTTACCTCTTTTGTAGCCATGTTCAAGCAGGAATTTGGACAATCGTTCATACCATGCTTTTGGAGCCGGCTTGATTCCATAGATAGCATTGTCTAATTTGTACACATGTTCAGGACATGCCTTTCTCTCAAACACTGGAGGTTGTTTAACAAACACTTCTTCTTTTAGGTAGCCATTCAGGAAGGCACTTTTGAGATCAATCTGATGAAGAGTGAATTTCATGTGTGCTGTAAAGGCTATGAGGAGTCTTATTGCGTTCGATCATGCCACTGGAAGAAAGGTCTCATCATAATCTATAGCCTCCTCTTGGCTATAACCTTGGACCACCAGTCTTGCCTTGTTTCTTGTAACTGTTCCATGTTCATCAAGCTTGTTTCTGAAGACCCATTTTGTGCCAATTACTGATCTGTCCTTGCTCTTTGAACTAGATGACAAACTTGACTTCTCTCAAAATGATTGAGTTCATCTTGCATTGCATTTACCCAATCTACATCCTACAAAGCCTGAACAACATTTTTAGTTCGATAAGAGATAGGAAAGCATCAAAAGCACACAAATTCTGTAATTGTGATCTAGTTTTAACTCCAGAGATTGGATCAGTAATTATGTTCTCAATGGAGGTGAGAAGTTTGATACTTGTGAGGTTTCACAAGCAACTAATTTCTGCTTGATGTTTCTCCCATGTCCTATTACCGAGGAACATGGTCATGAATAGGTTCCTTTAGGGGATTAATTTTAGTTCCTCTTTGATCAGTTCCCACTGTTAGGTTTCCCTAGATGGAAGAACTTGTTCCATCACCTGTTCCTTCTTTTGGTGCATCTTTAGCTTGAGCTGAGACTTCACTCAAATCTTTTACCAGCCCAATAGCTTCATCTTCATGTTCCTATCTCTCCGAAAGAATGTTAGTTTCATAAAAAAAGACATGTATACTTTCTTCTACACACAAAGTTCTTTTATTGAACACTTTACAAACTTTTCTATGTGAAGAATATCCCAAATATACTCCTTCATCACTTCTGGGATCAAACTTACCTAGGGAGTCCTTTCCATTATTATGCACAAAGCACTTGCATCCAAATGCCCTAAGATAGGATATATTTGATTTTCTCCCTTTAAGTAACTCATAGGGAGTCTTCTCTACAAGAGGTCTAGTCGTGCATCTATTAATGATATAACATGCAGTGTTTACAGCCTTTGCCCAGAAGCTGTAGGGTAGTTTACTAGAAAGAAGCATAGTCCTAGACATATCTTCAAGAGTCATGTTCTTTCTTTCAACTACTCCATTTTGTTAATGATTCCTAGGGGCAGAGAAATTTTTATCTATACCATGCTCATCTCAAAATTCAGTAAACTTAGCATTTTCAAATTCAGTTCCATGATCAGACCTGATTGATACAAGTTGATTACCTAGTTGTTTTCGAGTTTTTCTAACAAAGGCAGTAAATAGGTCAAATGCTTCATCCTTAGATGTTATGAATATTACCCAAGTAAACCTAAAATAATCATCAAAAAGTACCATCACATATTTCTTAACACCTCTGCTCAATGTTCTCATTGGACCACAGAGATCCATATGAACCAGTTCTATCGTCCTGGTTGTGCTTACCATTTTCTTGCTTTTAAAGGATGATCTTACCTGCTTCCCCCTTGCACAGGACTCACAAACTTTGTCTTCATTGAACTTGATGTTAGGTAACCCTATTACCAGTTCCTTGGAGACTAATTTGTTGAGTTGATTCAGACTTGCATGACCAAGTCTTTTGTGCTACATGAGGGGATCATTGTCCAACACACTCAGGCAAGTGAGTTCATTTTCTAAAAGAGTGGACAAATCTACAATGTAAATATTGTTAACTATTTTTCCCTACAAAACAATCTTGCCAGTGGTAAGATTAATCATAAAGCATCTGGTAGAGGTAAATGTTACGAGGTTACCTCTGTCACACAGTTGTGACACACTGATTAGGCTATATTTTAAGCCATCTATCAAGTAGACATTCTCGATGGAATGTGAGTCTATCTTATCTACCTTTCCAACCCCGATAATCTCACTTTTCTTCCCATTTCAAAAGGTGACATTACCTCCTTTTAGGTCCTCAACTGAAAGGAATTGGTTCTTGCTTCCAGTCATATGTTTTGAGCATCCACTATCCATGTACCATATTTGGATACTTCCCTTCACTTGGACCTGCAAAAAGAAATTAGGGAATAGTCTTATGAACCCAAACTAGTTTGGGTTCCTTTCTATAGGCAATGGGGTAAATCAAATTCCTTTTAGCCCACCCAGAAAGCCTATTTTTCTCTTGAACAAAGGTTTACTTTTTTGACTGGCCTTTTCTTTTGCATTACATTCATTTTTGTAGTGACCAGTCTTGCCACAGTGTGTGTAGATTTTGTTTTCAGGAATAGTGAGGTACTTGCTTTTGGGGTCCCACTTAGTTGCTTGAGCCCCATAGCCAAGTCCTCTCTTATTGCTACTGTGATGTTCTTGTAGCCAGGATAGTGCATCAAAAGCCTTATTCCGTTTGCAAGTTCTGTCTAGTTCATGCTTTAGCTTTTCTAGGTCTTCTTTTAAGACACTGATCTGCTCATCTTTCCTGTACAACTCATCCTTAATTTTCCTAGGTTTTTTTTCTAAGGTGAGATGTGTGTGATCAACTTTCTTCTTACCTGTTCCTATTTTCAGATTTAGATTTTCAGAACTAAGTTCTATGACACTGATGTCAAGTTCAAGAACTTGGTTCTTCAACTCAGCACTTTTACTGTCACTATCATTAGCCTTAGATTCTAGATTTTTGCACTTGGCTTTTAAGATCACACACTCCCTAGAAAACTCTTCCTTCTCATTATTAATTTTCTCAAACTCATTAATGAAGTCTAGCAATAATTCAGACAACCTTTCTTTAGACAGCAATTTGATCTTGTCTTTGAGATGAAGCACACTTACCTCTTGATCATCATCTGATTCTTAGATGGCTATAAGTGCTTGTTTATGTCCAGCTTCATCATCTGAATCCTCATCTGATGTTTCTTCCCAAGCAGCAACCATAGTGTTTGTTGATCCTTTGTTCCTTGTGGGTTGAAGTTGTTCCTTCTTCATGTTGCTTCGTTCAGCCCTTTCCTTCTTCCATTCAATTTCCAACTGAGGACAGTTATCGATCATGTGATCAGTCTTGCCACATTTGTAGCAAGCCTCGTTGGTCTGTTTCTCAGGTGCCCTTGGTTTGTTGAAGGTTGTACCTTTTGAAGAACCTTTTCCTCTCATTAAGTACTTTTTAAAATCCCTTGTGATCATGGCCATTTCATCATACTCCAGATCTGCACCTTCAGCTATTTTGAGAGCCAGACTCCTTTACTTCTTCGGTGCATCCATTTTCATGGTTTGCCGTCTCAGTTCATAGGCAATGAGGTTTCCAATCAGTTCATCCAATGTGAGAGTATCAATGTTCTTTGATTCCTGAATAGTAGTGATTTTTCTTTCCCAAGTCACTGGTAAGACCATTGTCAAGATTTTCTCAACCTTGTCTTCTTCAAGGATAATTATCCCAAGAGATTTAAGTTCATTTGTTAGTGTTGTAAACCTTGTGTACATCTCCTAGATAGTTTCTCCTTCCTTCATAGTGAAATTCTCATATTGAGAATATAGTAGTGTTGCTCTTGATCTCTTTACTTAAGGAGTTCCTTCATGAGTCACTTGTAGAATGTCCTATATCTCCTTAGCAGTGGTACAACTTTGAATCCTGTTGTACTCATCTGAACCCAATCCACACATAAGCCATTTCTTGGCCTTTGAATTCTTTTACCATTTCTTCAAGTCTTCAGGAGTGCAGTCAGCTCTTTTCTTTGGCACGTCCACCCCTTGAACATTTTTCTTTGTAGTTGCCAGGGGACCATCAGTAACTATGTCCCAGAGTTCATAGTCTTCTCCTATGATGTGATCTCTTATCATGTTCTTCCACTAAAAATAGTACTGACCATTAAAGAGTGGAGTCCTAACGATGGATTGCCCTTCCTAGTTTCCAGGTGGTGCATTCATCTTGATCTTTTCCTAAGGTGTTAACCTCTTCAAGGGTAACCTGCTCTGATACCAATTGAAGTTTTAGACGTCAATACCACACAAGAGGTGGGGGTGATTTGTGTGGTACCCAATTTTCACTTAACTGAACTATAGAATGACCTGGTTCTTCTATGTGTTCCAACTACTAATGTTTGTGAAATAATAAATAAAGAAAGTAAAGACACATAGAGTTTTATGTGGAAAACACCTGGCTCAAAAGGTGAAAAAAACCACGACCTATTACTCAATAGAATTTTCCCAAACTTTCACTAAAATCACTGAGCCAAAACAACATTTACAAAACTCTTTGCAAACCTAAGGGTTAACTCTAATCCCATTGTGGCACACAACCTCAACTGTTGTAACAACTTCAAGTTAACTGTAACTTGAACACCCTAGGTACCTAATACGATTTCTTATATGAAAGATAAAAGTTACAATGTAAAATCACCTACTACAATTGAACTAGAATAGAAGACAGACATTTGGAACTGGTTCATCTATCTCGTTCAAGTAGCTTTAGGATTGCACACTTCAATCACACATACATTTCTTGCAAAATTGCCTTGATCTTTTGCTCTCAACTTAAATTTAACTTTTGCTTATGTGAATTGCCTGTAAAAGAAAACAACATTGATATTTAATGGGTTAGAAATTAGAGATTGACTGGGATACAAATGCTACTCTTCAATCGTAGAAGCGTTCATGGCGATCTCAAACTCTAAAACTCTCTCCTTCCTAAACTGTGTTCTTTTCATATAAGGAGTCTTTCTCTCCTTATACAATATGTAACTTTTTCGATCAGATTAGGAGATATTACTTCTTGATAAGTTAGATTTATCTCCTTCACGTGCATCTCACATGTACAGGTTGAACATGACCGTGTTTCACAAGATGGACCTGGTCTATGTCTGAGTTCTTTTGTCAGTCTTTAAAACTTCACATGTTCTTGGGCCAGCACTTTCATTATATTGTGGATCTTGTGCTCTGACAAAGAATTTGTTCACCAGTTCTTCGTCCAAAGATGTCCTGACCTTGGCCGCTTCCGACTTCCAACGAGTAGCATACTCACGGAAAGTCTCAGTAGCTTTCTTCTTAAGATTTTGAATGTAGAAAACATCTGGTGCATTCTTTGTTTTGAACCTGAACCGGCCCATAAAATCTGATTCCATATTTGCCCAATTGGACCATTTCTTGGGATCTTGGCTGATATAGCAGGACAAAGCATCCCTAGTAGGACTCCTCATAAAGAGCTTCATAGGATTTTTTCATCTTTCCTGACCCCAACAAGCTTGTCACAATAGGTCCTTAGATGAGCCCTGGGATCACCTGTGTCGTCGAATATCTCAAAGTTGGGAGGTTTGTACCCCTCAGGTAGTTCCACTTCTGGGTGTATACACATGTCTTCATAGTTTGAACCTTTTATTCATATGTCGCCTTCAACACCTTGAACTCGGCTTGTTAACTTCTTGAGCTCTTCAGTCATGTTTTCAATGAGCAGGTCTTTCTCAGAGGATTATGGTTTATAGGAGATTGGTTGGGTAAAGTGAGGTACTGTTTGCACATATATAGGTTTGCTTTGATAGGTTCGAGGGACTTGGGTGTAGTGATGGTCATTGGTGGAGTGTTGGGGATCAAGAATGGGTAGTGGTGTGTTTTGAGGACTGTGGTTTGGCGGGTAATGAATTGGTTGATGGTGGTGTTGCGGTGGAGTTGGTATTGGTAATGGGTTAGGATTCTGGGTGGAGTTGCATATTGATTTGGTATGGGAGGTTTTTATGGGTGTTGGTTTTGCATGCTTTGGGGAGGTGCATGGTTCTTAGTGTTCAGTTGGTTGATGTCAAGGACATTTAGGGTGAGTGACAAGTTTGCCAAGTTGCGAACTTGCTCAAGTTCTCCTTGCAGTTCCAGTATCTTTTGTTCCAGTCTCAAGACTAGATCATTTTGGGCCAGAGTACTTCGGCCATCTGAGGTATCTACTTTCTCAATATTCTCCTTTCGGATACCACTTAAGTCATCCATTTTTTCTTTTCCTTTTCCTTTAGTGTTGCTTGGAGGAGGAGGAGGTGGAGGGCTTCTAGATCTGGTATGATACGCTGATGAAGCCAGTATGAGTTAACCAACTTAAGGGGAAGGGAGCAATTAAATATAAGGAAAAACAAAAAGGTAACAAGTCAGTGAGGATTCTGAAATGTTTGTAGTATTTAAACATATATTACGGAAATGTAAATTCGCATCTTAATTTGGGGAGCCCCGTTATGCCCGAGGTAGGACTAGTGACAAATAGATTTGGAGAACTTTAAATGCCAAAAAATTCTTTATTTCATAATATAAAAATAGACGAATCCCAAAACGACACCAAGATAAAGAAAATAAATCACTACTGGCACTTGGCCTTATTATATTTTAGGAAAAAACAAATAAATCTAGCGTATTTGGTCCCACAAGGGCCTTCCCCAAATTCGATCTCCCGAACTTATCATATAGATCCCCACCTTGCGTAGCCCCAGCCAGATGTCCTCCTTCAGCTTCTTCAGCGTTCTAGCAATTTTCAATCCTCTTTATCACTTTAGCTTCCTGCTTCACTATTCCTCGCTCCAGATATTCTAGTTTCCTGTTGGAATTGATTGCCATTTCTTTCCATTCCTCGATCAACCTCACATTCCTCTCATGTATTTCCTAGTGCTCATTCTCAGAGTCATGGACCCTCTTACATAGCCTGTTGTATTTGACTTGAGCTTCAACTTCTTCATCTATGATTATATTCCCTCGACTGGCCCCTGGTGTCACTGTTCCTTTCAGATTGTCCTTTAACCATGTTGGGTCGATAGGCTCGCACCCTGCATAATAGTTGTCTCGCTCAATGGTGTTCTTGTCCATAATGATTTTTCAGTGCCATATGTGCTGAGCTTGGCACTTGTAAGGGACATCATCGTCTTGAAAGTCTACCCTAAAATGACTCATCTTGACAACCCTTGGTACAACCTGTTTCTTGCCTGCTTTCCTTATAACTCGGATAGGGACGTATGAGTATATCCCTCTCAACCCGATCAGCACTAAGTGTGGAGCATCCCTGGATCTGATGATGAATTTGTCATTGGGAACCATTCAAACATCCATTGCATATGTTCCTCGGTCAAATTGTCGAAGAACCCTACCCATTTTTAGTAGTTTCCAGCTGAGCAAACTTGTCTGGAATGTAAGTCATCTGCTTGGGGTGATGGAAGGAAATATGGTCGTTCCAAGACCTTTGCGGAAATTCTTGGTGATAGTGACCCTTTTGGAAATTTTCCAACCACCACAAATGCAGCAATGCGTTACAACCCTCGAAATTCTTGACCCCTCTTTGACAGTGCTCCGGATCCTTGTAGATGTCGGTTATGATCAAAGGGACTATAGTATATGTCTGTCCATTAATCCCTTCCATCAAAGTCTTGGCGACCATAGCCAACCATGTGTGGATTCTTCCCTTTTTCATTGGGAACACTATCAGGCCTAAGAAGCATACAATGACTACGAACACTCTACGATGGATGTGACCCGGAGAAGTGAGATAGATCTCATCATGGTAAGTACGGAAGGACTTGCTATGGCCATACCTCTCATACAGGTACTCGAAAGGTATGTAAGACTCCTTCAAGCACGCTAGGTCAGCATTCTTCTTCAGCCCCATCATCTTTAAAAAACCTTTCCCAGTACGGTTTTTTGGTACCAATAGCCCAGGAATATCCCAAACCAACCCCGCAATCCCTCTAATTACTTCTAGAAGCGGTGTCATTTCTATGTTGCCAAAATGAAACACAACCCTTTAAGTATACAAGAATAAAGTGGAAGTCTCGATCAACTTGTTATTTGGCTCAATATCTAGCAAGGAAGGCAAGTTACCCAGGTATTTTCTTACATGTTTCTTGTCACTTGAGGAAAGGTCCCCCCACCAATCTAGAAGCAATGGTAGGATGTTTCTAACCATACCGAATCTGGGGACTTCGTGCCTCGTTATTTGTAAAAGAAAAGGGTTAGACTTCTCTCCCCCACCAGACTCGACTATTGATACATTTACGATCAACATCCTGGCATTTAGTTCTCCAAATTAATACACAGAATGTGGTTGTGTCCGTTTGGATTATGAAAAACCCGATGGACTTTTGGATAAAGCTTATCTTAAAGGATCGTTATGTGGACAACATATTTATCCGACTAGATTTATGCATGTACAATATTGACCAGAGTAAGGCTACTATGGGGTTTTAGATTGTACCCTCAAGGTGACAACTTGAGGCAGAAGGCACGGAACCGTCGATTGCACCACTGATCGACTATTTTTACCGCAAATAAGTCTTTCCAAATTTAAGGGTAATAATGTGGAAGAGCGCAACCACTCATTAAGCATTGCTATAGGATTTGATACGCACGAGTGGAATATGATGTGGAGCATGATTTATGCAACAATTAATAACATGAAGTCAAGTATTTGCACGTAGGAAAAATAAATACTAGATTTAAATAATAGAAAGATAGTTATGGAAAAGAAATAAAGAGACAAGTTAGTTTCAAGGATAAAGAATCATAAATGCTTAAAAGAAAACAAACAGTTAAATTCAAATAAGGGGAAAGAGGTAAGGGATAAAGCATGATTGGACTAATTGATAAAAAATAAGTTCGTTACGGTAAGAGCCTAAAGTTACCCCCAGCAGAGTCGCCATGTTGTCACGCCCCATTTTTTTCCTTCCCTTTTTACGGGGAAGAAGGTTCGGTTTTTGACATTTGTAGGGGTGGTAACTCATTTCCTTTTGGAAATTGGGTATTTTGAAGAGTCGCCACCTAACGGATTATGGTGAGTTAGGGCACCTAGAGCGATTAACTCTTGGATTAGTTTGCATTACCAGAGATTTAGGGTAAGGGCTCTAAATAACCTTGAGGGGAAGGTGTTAGGCACCCCTCTCAGTCCACAACTGTGTGTCCCGACCGAACTTATAATTGTGAATTAGTCCTTCACCAAATAACTAGTTGAAACATATAATTGCAAACAAAGCATGTTGAACATTGTATGACTCAGATAATAAGATAAAGAGGTTTGAACAAGTTGTGTACATATAGAGAAGTAAATTTTTCAAAGCAAAATGAATTTAGGAAAGGAGGGGTCCTAAGTTGGTTAGCTTATAGGATCACCCCACGCAATGCCCAGTAAACACTCCTCAATGAGGGGCTACACGTGACATTAATGTGTATTCATCATCTCCATATCTACCCATTTCCACCCCTTAGCAGCTATTTAAGCGGGTGTTTTTTAACGATATCTACGCGTGCTATTACCCATCCCTTCTTAATGGTCCTGGAGGAAATTAGGACCTCTACCTATAGGTAGTTCTAGACGGACCCCTAAGGTATAAAAGGAGAAAATACTAGGTGACAGGTAAGAACAAATAGGACTTTGGTAAATAAAGGCAGGAAAGAAGCAATTAGAGGCCCAGGTTTACCTACACAGATAGTACATATAAACAACATGACTCAAACACAAACAAGGGTAGTATTATTAAACAGGATCCTAAGACATGATGTCTAATTGAATATCAAGACACAGAAGTTATGCAGTTTATTTTATGAGCTCATAAGTAGGGGCCCTAATCAGTTTGTTTACTGATTTTAAGCTTGTTAACCATTAAACAGTAAACACAAAGAACAGTTTTCAGTTTTATAGAGGTTGATTGCCTAAGTCTTTCCTACGCGTGGGATAATGCACAATTGTTAACAAAACTATTAAAACAGGGTAGTAATTATCATACCTAAGGCATGCTGTTCTAAGTGTTAAAAGAAACAGCATATTGCCAGCTGCTTAAACAAGATGAGATTGTTTTATATCCTTTTATTTTCATACATCAGTAGTTAAATTAGGTGTAATTGAGCGAATATGAACAAGATCCTAAAATATGGTGTCTAATGCATATAAGAGGTACATAATTATTTAAATGCAGAATTCCTAAAGTAGGATTTCTAATATGCATGACATGATTGCAGAATTATCAGACATGATTGCATGAAGAATAGTTCATTATTAATGTTATTTATCCTAGGAACATGATTCCTAAGTGATAATAAGGATGCCAAAATGAGATATTGAAAACAATGTACATAATTAAAAAAACTAGGGAGCCTGGTCTCTAATGCTTTATATGCTTTGCACATGTTGGTCCTAAACATGAATTCTATTGCGCTTGTAGAAAATGTAAACCTAAAGCATGGTTTCTACCCCTTTGATGTCTATAACATGCATAGCTACCCTCCCCTTTTCACTAGTCAACCCCAACATTTATTTACAATAAATTATTACAAACCAATATCGAATGAATTACATTAGAAGATAAGAAAAATAAGAAGTTACACTATAGGGAGCCTACAAAGAGGCCCAGATTTCCAGAATTTCCAATGCCAAATTGGCTCACAGCCTTTCACATAATCCGGGTGTGTAAAAGTTCCCTAAGGACCTCAAGGGATCCCGGCCAATGCTCACACCCAGATTTCACAAACATAGTTGAGTAGTGCAGTGCAGAAGGGCCAACTCTAATGCATCAGAGTTCAGAGGGATCTCACAGGGATCCCTAAGCAGTCATACATTACAGGGGCATAACTTAAATGTCTAAGAGTAGAGTGAGAGTGCTTGACATAGTTTTGAAAGGGTTTTAGTAAGAAAATAGTGTTTAAAAAGACTTGTTTGAAATAGTTTTGTGGAGTAAAAGAGGGAGTCATGCAGTAAAAAAAATTTGAAAATAGAGAGTTACATGATTAGACAACAACAGATCAAACGTGGATTGAAAACCAACTCAGCAATACTTAAAGAACACAGAACCAAAATAGAAGGAACAAACCTACACATATGGGTGATAGGGATTGGGGACACATAGAGCACATTATGGTAAACACTTAACAGGCAGATGCCCCTGTAGATACAGAATCAGAAGCTCTTAAGGGGTTCATGGGATTGGGGTACAGCATGAACTTTAGAATTAACACAGAACCAAATAACGTTAGGGTACAAATTGTTTTTCCAAAGATAGATTCATACTAAAACAAGTTAGACATAAAAGGGGATCGAGTCACATTGACTTCAAATGATAATAATGTTGATCCTAGGGGGTAGTATATAACTAACATAAAGAGATTAATTACATGATGAAAAATAGATTCAGAGGTAGAAACAAACCAGGAACATGAGGAACTGAAAGAGAAAAAGAAACAAATTGTTTTTGAGACTTAAATTGAAATCAGGACATACTAGTAAAGAAGACAGTAAACAAAAAAGTGAAAGGGCAGGAGAGCACAATAGTCAGCCTTGGCATGCAGCTGACTAACTCAGAATAATCGTAACTAACACATAAAGAGAGAGCAAAAAGTTTGAGTGTGAGAGAGAGTGAGATTTTTTTGAACCAAAGTGTTTTTGTGTGTGCTAATGAAAGACAAAGTATTTATATTTTGAAATTAGGTAGCAACTAAGGTAAAAATCAAAGTTCATCAGTAATTATGGGGACTCAGAATCAATAAGCATAAAATCAAGGTAAGTACTCCCTTCAATTGAGGAGTTAACTTCAAACGCTAATAAATATGTGATAAATAAGGAAGGAAGTTGTATAAGGCTGAGCATAACGCATAAGGAAATATTTTCAACATAGTACAAGTACACACCATGTAATAGAGGCTAGGTTCAACATATTTCAATCAAGGAAAATACTTAAGAAATCAATTAATAGCATAATTGAACATAGAAAAAGGTTAGAAAATATTTTACAAGATTAAAAATCAGTAGATAGTATCGTGCGAAATCAATGAAGGGTCAATCACAAAGACTTAAGGATTCAAAAGTAGAAAATAGCATTGATTTAGCACAATTTTGTTAGAACAAGCTCATAATAAGCAAAATTAGAACTCTAAGAAGCCGAGTAGGGCAAATATAATATCAAAATTAGGGATTCATGCAGAGCATAGTCTAAAGTAATAGAAGAAACATGATACGGGCAGGAGAAGTGAAGAATCAGAAACATTGATGAACAAAATAAGGTAAAATCACATAATAGGCAGGAATAATCATAATCAGAAACCGTAACAAGCAAACATAGGGTAAAAATCACAAAATGACAGAAACATACAAATTAGTTGAACAAATTATCAAAACAAACTTGGAATCACAGGCCAAACCCAAGAAACTTAGGGATTTAACATAATAACTCGGATAAAAGGAGAAAACTAAAACAAACGTTTAAACATGGTGAAAATTATAGAAAAATGCTAAAATCAGAAGGAAAAGCCGTTTTTGAAAATGGGTCAAGAAACCCTAGTTTGAAGACTAAGAGTTGTTTTAGAAGAAATTGGAGAAATCCTTAAGAAAACAATAAAGATAACTCGAATAGACTCAAATCTTGTTACATATCTTAGAAATCAAGAATCAAAATCAGTATTTTAGAGAGAGAACCCAAAGAGAGAGAATAGGCTCAAAAATCACAGATTTTGACCGAAAATGGTAGAACGTTACTCGGACAGACATGAGCAGCAGGAAAATGACATGAAAGAAATATGGGAGGTGAGTGAACCGCCTCCTGGTTTCTCTGAGGACCTCTAGACAGCAAAACTCAGCGTAAGAGGGAGAGCCAAAAGCAAGGGAGGATGGTGGGACCACCATAATGGCCGACAAAGTGATGGCCGGCGAGAGGGGCCAGGTTTAGCAGAAAGGATTTTGAGAGAGAGATGAGAGATGTAACGGAGGAGAGAATGAGAGCAAATGAGAGGGGAAGGGATGAGGGGGTAGTCTTTAGGGTTAATTATGGTAAGGATGGATCTGGTCCATTAATCAAACTTGATCAACGGTCCATACTAAATGGGGATTGGGTCGGGTAGGATAGTGGATTGGGCCTTGGGGGGTATTGGGCTGATTTAATCAGGTTTGGGTCTTGTTTAATTTAGGATAGACCTGAAATAAAATTAGGCTATTTGTTAAATACTCAATTAAATTAATTAATTTTTTTTGTAAAAGTAGCTAATAATAACAAAAATAAATTTCATGTATAGAGAATAATATTAAAATGATTTTTAGTATTTTAAAAAATAAATGACTAAATTTTGGGTAAAGATGGTTTAAAATTGTATGATTGGGCTATAATTGCAAAGTTACTGCAATTACCGCCTAAAGATGGCAATTTGGCTAATTATGAATAAGTTGGTTTAAATAGGACCATGCATAATAAATTAAATCAAAAAATACTTTTGAAATCATTTGTAATTATTTATTAGAAATAAAATGTTGGGTGAATTAAAAAAAATATAGAAAAATTATGAACAAATACAAATTGCTATTAATACTTGATTTAGAAGTTGTATATATATATGCAATTTTTAAAATATTTTTGCAAAAAATAGGCTATCAACAAGGCAAGCCGAGTAATTTATATCTTTTTACCCTTTTAGAAATTTCAAATTAACGTGTGATTAGCAGCAAAATAAGAACAATAATAGAAGAAATGCGGAAGACAAAATCTGATAACTTAGCCAAATACGAGTACAAAAATACAAAAAACGTCTCTATCCAGAACTGGTGTTACAATATTCACGGACCATCAACGAATACTACAAACAGTTGTCTGGAAAGAAAGATACAATCTGTCTCTAAAGTAAATGAAAACAGAATATAAAAGATAGATAGGGACGCTAAGTCTTACGGACGTCTGCAAGACTACCTCGGATTTCCGCTGGACTGAAGGCAGCACCCACTCTAAGGTCCAAAATCTCCAATACCGAGATCTGCACATAGTGTAGAGTGTAATATCAGCACAACCGACCCTCATGTGCTGGTAAGTATCGAGCCTAACCTCGGTAAATTATTGACGAGGCTAGGACAAGACTACAAAATAACCCTATGCAGTTAAAGCATGTTGACAAGTAACAATAATGGAAACTAGCAGTTTAAGTTGGGAAGGGGAACATCTTGCGGGGAATATCAAGTACCAACATTAACTCAGGAAAAATTCATAAAGAACATATTAAAGTGCGCATTTGTAAGAATAATGAAACAGTAACAAATTAATATTCACTTTTAATCTTTATTGTTGCGGCACGTAACCCGATCCAAATAATATTGTTGCGGCTTGCAACCCGATCCAAATCATGTATCACTATTGTGGCGTGCAACCCGACCCAAATCATATGTCACTGTTGCGGCATGCAACTCGGCTTCTCATGTTCTCCCTTATTACTCCATGTTGTGACGTGCAACCCGATCCCATATAATATTATTGCGGGGTGCAACCCGATTCCAATATACAAATCAACACCAATCACAAAGAATCTCGGCAAAGGAATAATAAGGAAACAACAATATCGTAGCAAGGGAATCAACAATAATAATAAACACATCCCGGAAAGGGAGTCAACTATAACACATCTTGTACCAACGTTTAACTTCACGAATGAAACCTCAACTAAAAGCAATACTCAACAATGAACAAATACCACGAGAATAATCATAAATCTTGCCCAACACGGGGAATCAACAAATTAGGCATGTGTAGTAATTATTAAGAAACACAACGATTACAATTTAAGACTCGCGGGCATGCTTGACAATGACGTCGTACACTACACTAGCACATAACAATTAAAGCATAATACATATTCCCTCAAGCTAAGGTTAGACCAAATACTTCCTCGAACTTTCTCGGCCAACTCAAGCCTCAAACGTCATTTTTCCTTTATAATTCGCCTCAAAATTACTTGTATCTAGTCCAAAGTGATTTAACAACATCAATAAATGCTAAAACATTCATATCCAATGTTTAATTATAGGGTTTTTATCATTTTTCCCAAAAAGTCAAAAACCAACCCCGGGCCCGCTTGGTTAAAACCTGAGGTTCGGACCAAATCCCGATCACCCACTCACCTACGAGCCCAAATATGCAATTATTTTCGAAATCTGACCCCAAAACGAGGTCTAAATCCCAATTATTTAAAAAGTCCAAATTCTACCCAAATCCCTAATTTCTACCATAAAAACCCTAGATTTTTGGATGAAGATTGATGAAATACAAATGGAAATTGAAAGAAAAAGGTTTAGAATCATATATCAAAACTTTGGGGAAGAACTTGCATCTTGAAAATCTCCTTAATGCTCTCTAGTTTTTAAAATATAAAGTTATGGGCTAAATTCCCGTTTTGCTACTATTTTTAATTCACTGGACATGCCTTCTTTGCGTTCACAAGAGGCCTGCCGCGTTCGCAAAGGGTTAGCCCCCCTGATCTTCGCGTTCAAGAGACCTATGTCGCATTCGCGTAGGGTAAAATCCCTTCTCCTATTTCCCAGCCCAATTGGCCTTCGCGTTCGCGATAGCCAAGTCACGTTTGTGAAGGGTAACCCCCCCCCCCAGTGCTTTGCATTCACAACATATACCTTGCATTCGCATAGAGGAAAAAATCCCTCAGACAAAGTTACCTTTTGCATTCACGAGAGTCCCTTCGCGAACGTGAAGAACAATATATCAGCACACCAGAAACACCAAAACTTGCAACTTTCTAGTGTAAAAACCTTATGAAACCTATCTGAAACTCACCCGAGCCCCAAACATGTATACTAACTCAAAAATATCATATGGACTTACTCGTGCAATAAAATCGCCAAATTAATATATTTAACAACAAATTTAGCATCAAAATTAAATAAATATTTCAAGAACTTTGACGTTCAAATTTTAACAACCGAGGGTCCGATTCACGTCATATCAAATCCATTTCTTACCAAATTTTACAGGCTCAGCCCAAATACCAAATAAGACTTGTACCATACTCCAGAACCAAAATACGGGCCCGGTATTATCAATCTCAAATACATTTAAATTTCCAAAAACTATTAAAATCTTAGTTAAAAAATTTTCTTCAAAAGTTTCTTTCTCGGGCTTGAAACCCAAAATTTAATTCGGGGCATATGCCCAAGTCCCATATTTTCCTACGAACCCTCCGGGATCATCAAATCATGGGTCTGAGTCTGTTTACCCAAAATGTTGACCGAAGTCAAGTTAAACTCAATTTTACTGGCCAAATTAGCATTTTTATCAAATTTTCACATAAAACCATTCGAGATATACGCTCGGACTATGCACACAAATCGAGGTGAGATAACAGAAGGATTTTAAGGCCTTGGAACACAGAATTTACTAGTAAATGAAGTGATGAGCTTTTGGGTCATCACATCCTCCACCTCTAAAACAATCGTTCGTCCTCAAACGGACATAGAAAAGAGGTACCTGAGTCGGGAAAAGGATGGGGATATCAGGTCCGCATATTGTACTTGAAATCCGAAGTAGCTACCATGGCAGGATGACCTCTCCTATAAACATGAACAAAAGGGAATCTCTTCGTACTCAACTGATGAACCTGCCGGTCTAGAATAGCTGCCGGCTCCTCCTCATAGGACAAGTCCTTATCCAACTAGGCAGTGCTGAAGTCTAACACGTAGGATTGATCTCCATGATACTTTCGAAGCATGGACACGTGAAATACTGGATGCACAATTGATAAACTTGGCGGCAACGCAAGTATGTAAGCCACATATCCCACTCGACCAAGAATCTCAAAGGGGAAAATGAACCAGGGCTTAGCTTGCCCTTCCCTCTGAATCTTATCATGCCTTTCATAGGCGACACACAAAGCAATACCCACACACCGACCATGAATTCCACATCATGAACCTTACGATCGACATAACTCTTTTTCCTTGACTCAGCTGTACGAAGCCTATCCTGAATGATTTTCATTCAAAGCCTCTCCTGGCTTAAACTACCCAACCGGTGATCGACACCGTCTACCATATAAAGCCTCGTAGGGAGCCATCTTGATGCTCGACAGGTAACTGTTATTGTAGGAGAATTTTGATAGAGGCAAGAAGTGATCCCAAGAGCCTCTAAAGTCCATAGCTCAAGCTCGTAGCATATCCTCCAAAATCTAAATAGTATGCTCAGACTGTCTGTCCGTCTAGGGATGAAATGATGCGCTCAAATCAACCCGTGTGCCCAAATCATGCTGAACTTCCCTCCAGAAATGCAAGGTAAACTGCGTACCTCTATAAGAAATGATAGACACGGGCACACCATGAGGATGAATAATCTCCCGGATATAAATCTCAGCTAACCTCTTGAAAGAAAAGGAGACTCCCATAGAAATGAAGTGCACTGACTTGGTTAGCCTATCAACAATAACCCACACTGTATCAAACTTCCTCTGAGTCTGTGTGAGTCCAACAACAAACTCCATAGTGATACGATCCCAGATCCACTCAGGAAGCTCAATCCTCTGAAATAAACCACCAAGTCTCTGATGCTCGTACTTTACATGCTGACAATTCAAACACCGATCCACATATGCCACAATATCCTTCTTCATCCTCCTCCGCCAATAATGCTGCAGCAAGTCGTGATACATCTTAGCGGCGCCTGGATGAATAGACTACCGGGAACTATGGGCCACCTCTAGAATTTGCCTACCTCTAGAATTAACTCTCGAAGTCCATCTACATTAGGCACACACACTCGACTTGCATCCTCAAAACTCCATCATCTCAAATTGTAACCTGCTTGGCACCACCGTGCTGCACCGTGTCTCTAAGAAAGCAAATGAGATCATCATACTGTCGATCTTGGATACGCTCAGATAATGAAGAACGATCGACTATGCAAGCTAACACACGGCTAGGCTCAGAATTATCCAACCTTACAAACTGATTACCTAAACCCTGAACATCCAGAGCAAGTGGTCTCTCACCAACCGGAATATACACAAGACTGCCCAAACTGACTGACCTTTTACTCAAAGCATCGACCATTACATTGGCCTTCCCCAGGTGATATAAGATAGTGATATCATAGTCTTTCAATAGCTCCAACCACCTCCTCTTCCTCAAATTTAGCTCCTTCTGCTTCAACAAGTATTGCAAACTCTTGTGATCCGTGAACACCTCACATGACATGCCATACAAATAATGCCGCCAAATCTTAAGCACGTGAAAAATGGCTGCTAACTCCAAATCATGAACTGGATAATTCTTCTCGTGGATCTTCAACTATCGTGAAGCATATACAATAACCTTGCCATTCTGCATCAACACCGCACCAAGTCCAATACGTGATGCATCACAATACACTGTATATAGCCCTGGAAGTGTGGGCAAAACCAATACTGGCGCCATAGTCAAAGCTGTCTTGAGCTTCTAAAAGCTCGCCTCACACTCATTCGACCACTTGAACTGGGCACCCTTCTGGGTCAACCTAGTCAGAGGGGATGCAATGGATTAAAACCCCTGCACAAACCGACGGTAATAGCCCGCCAAACCCAAGAAACTTTGGATCACTATAGCTGATGCGGGTCTAGGACAGTCCTTGACTACCTCTATCTTCTTTGGATATACCTAAATACCCTCTGCTGATACAACATGACCCACGAAAGCAACTGATCCCAACCGAAACTCGCACTTTAAAAACTTAGCATACAACTGACTATCTCTCAAAGTGTGAAGAACAACTCTTAGATGTTGCTCATGCTCCCCCCAACTGCGGGAATAAATAAAAATATCATCAATGAAGACTATCACGAATGAATCCAAGTAAGGCTTGAATACTCGGTTCATCAAATCCATGAAAGTCGTTAGGCATTCGTCAACCCGGATAATATCACCAAGAACTCATAATGCTTGTACGGAGTGCGAAAAGCTGTCTTAGGGACATTGGATCCCTAATCCTCAACTGATGGTAGCCAAATCTCAAGTCAATCTTTGAGAATACCTTAGCACCCTGAAGCTGATCAAACAAATCATCAATCCTCGGTAATGGATACTTATTCTTTATTGCAACCTTTTTCAACTAGCAGTAATCTATACACATCATCATCGATCCGTCCTTCTTCTTAACAAGCAACACTGGTGCACCCCAAGGCGAGACATTATGTCTAATAAAGCCCTTATCAAGCAAGTCTTGCAACTGCTCCTTCATTTCTTTCAACTCAAGCGGGACCATACGATACGACAGGATAAAAATGGGTTGAGTGCCCCGAGCCAGATTAATGCAAAAGTTAACTACCGGGCGGCATAACCGGTAGGTTTGAAGGAAATACCTTAGGAAACTCACGAACAACACGCATATAATCCATAGAAGGAACCTTGACACTAGAGTCACGAACATATGCCTAATAGACCAAACATTCATTTTCAACCATACGTCGAGCCTTCATATATGAGATAACCCTAGGGGTAGAATAACCAGGAGTCCCTTTCCACTCTAAATGAGGTAGTCCCGATAGAGCAAAGGTTATAATCTTAGTATGACAGTACAAGATAGTATGGTAAGGTGATAACCAGTCCATGCCCAATATGATATCAAAATCGACCATATCCAAAAGTAACATATCTATTGATGGTTCACGGTAGGACAGTTGATCAGAATACTGCATATGAGAACCACAGCCATGTGAAGCACCACAAGATGTATGAAGTGCTGAATGAAACGGCCTGGGAGGATGGCCCCTATCAAAAGAATCCCTGCCTCCAGATGAGGCAGCACTGAACCTGCTGAATAATGGGGCATTTTGTCAGACCCCTGACCACTACCCTACGATAGAACCATCTCAACACTCCTGACCATATTGGCTGCATCCTAAAAAGAAATCTCGCTTCTAGTCTTCTTATCCATCTGCAATCAAATCAACTGAGTGATTCCCTCAATGAACCTCCTCACCCTTTCACTCTCGGTGGGAAGTATGATAAGAGCATGACGGGCCAAAGTAATGAATCTGGTCTCGCACTGAGTGACAGTCATAGAAACCTACAAGAGACGCTCAAACTACCTCCGATAGTCCTCCCTCTAAGTGATAGGAAAAAACTTCTCCAGAAATAGCTGAGAGAACTGATCCCAAGTCAAGGTAGGTGACCCAGCTGGCCTAGCCAAACAATAATCCCTACATCAAGTATTGGCGGAACCTGACAGTTGAAAAGAAGCAAAGTCGACCCCATTAGTCTCTACTATCTCCATGTTCTGAAGAAACTCATGACAGTTATCTAAGTAATCATAGGGATCCTATGAAGATGTACCACCAAAAGTAGTAGTGAACAGCTTGGTAAACCTATCTAATCTCCAAAACGAATTGGCAGAAATTGCTGTTTTATCACCAGTCTGAGCTACTACACCCGGCTGAACTTCTTCAACTCGGTGAGCTACTAGAGTCTGATACTGGGGAGCCATCTTCTCCGGAGTGCGGGTAGCAGGATTCTGTTCTCCTCCCCCAGCCTGAGTGATGATTGGTGCTACTAGAAGTAAGCCTGCCTGGGCGAAACTCTCCATAAGCCCCACTAGATGGACCAAAGCATCCTAGAGTACTAGGGTAGCAATGAACCCCTCTGGGACCTTAGTTGGGCCCACCGGAACTGTCTGGGTCGGAACCTCATCATCAAACTTTACTTGAGGCTCCTCCATTGGTGCTGCTGCTCTCGACTGAGTTCTGCCCTGCCTCGACCCCTAGCAAGGTCTCGGCCTCGTCCTCTGCCCCTTGTAGGAACTATTGTTAGGGGCTCGGGCTGCTAGTCAGTGGATGAAGAAGCACGTGTTCTCGCCATTTCCGAAAGAACAGAGTAGAAATCCAATTAGCATTGAGAAACCAAACCGCACAACGAAGATGAATAGAAGCGAAACTATTCCGAACTCTGTAGCCTCTGGGATAAGCACAGACGTCTCTGTACCGATCCCTAAGACTCTACCAAGCTTGTCCGTGAATTGTGAGACCTAATTAACCTAGATCTCTGATACCAATTTGTCATGACCTGAATTTCCAACCCTTGGGAGTCGTGATAGTGCCTACTCGTGAAAGCTAGGCTAGCCGTGTATTAAATATATTATTACCCTTTTTCTTAACCTTTTAGAAACTTTAAATTTGCATGCGATTAGCAGCGGAATAATAACAATAATAGAAGAAATGTGGAAGATGAAATCTGATAACTTAGCCAAATATGAGTACGAAAATACAAAACATATCTCTACCCAGCACTGGTGTCACAATATTCACGAACCATCTACGAATACTACAAACAGTTGTTTGGAAAGAAAGATACAATCTATCTCTAAAGTAAATGAAAATAGAATATAACAGACAGATGGGGCGCCAAGGCGTACGGATGTCTGCAGGACTACCTCAGGTTGCCGATGTACTGAAGGCAGCCATCACTTTAAGGTCCAAAAGCTCCGGTACCAAGATCTGCACATAGTGTAGAGTGTAGTATCTGCACAACCGACCCCATGTGATGGTAAGTATCGATCCTAACCTCGACGAAGTAGTAATAAGGCTAGGACAAGACTACCAAATAACCTTGTGTAGTTAAAGCATGTACGACAAGTAATAATAATGGAAACTAGCAGTTTAAGATGGAAAGGGGAACATGCTGCGGGGAATATCAAGTACCAATAGTAAGTCAGACAAAAAGCATAAAGAAAATATTAAAGTGTGCATAAGTTAGAGTAATGAAACACTAACGAATCAATATCCACTTCTATTCATTATTGTTGCGGTGCGCAACTCGATCCAAATAATATTGTATGGCGTGCAATCCGATCCAAATCATACATCATTGTTGCGGCGTGCAATCTTATCCAAATCATATATCACTATTGCAGCTTGCAACCCGACCCAAATCATATATCAGTATTGCGGCGTGCAACCCGACCCCTCGTGTTCTCCCTTATTATTCCATGCTGCGGCGCAAATCGATCCCATGTAATATTGTTGTGGCGTGCAACTCGATTCCAATAAACAAATCAACACCAATCACAAAGAATCCCAGAATGGGAGCAATAAGGAAACATTAGTGGCCCGGTAAGGGAATCAACAATAAGAATAAACACATCCCGGCAAGGGAGTCAGCTATAACCAATATTTTACCAACGTTTAAATTCACGAATGAAACCTCAACTAAAACCAATACTCAACAACGAACAAGTACCACGACAATAATTATAATTCTTGCCCAACATGGAGAATCAACAACTTAGGCGTGTGTAGTACTTATTAAGAAACACAACGATTAAAATTTAAGACTTACGGGCATTCTTGACAACGATGTATAGATACTCGTCACCACACCTATATGTTGTACAATACACTAGCACATAGCAATTAAAGCACAATACCTATTCCCTCAAGCTAAGGTTAGACCAAACACTTAGCTCGAACTTCCACGACCAACTCAAGCCTCCAACACCATTTTTCCTTTAGAATTCGCCTCCAAATTGCTTGTATCTAGTCCAAATTGTTTTAACTACATCAATAAATGCTAAATAATTTATACCCAACGCTTTATTATATATTTTCTATCATTTTTTCCAAAAAGTCAAAAATTGACCCCAGACCCACTTGGTCAAAACTCGAGGTTCGGACCAAAACCCAATCACCCATTCACCACGAGCCCAAATATAAAATTAATTTCAAAATCCGACCCCAAAATGAGGTCTAAATCCCAGTTATTCAAAAACCCTTATTTCTACCCAAATCCCTAATTTCTACCACAAAAGCCTAGATTTTTGGATGAAGATTGATGAAATGTAAATGGAAATTGAAAGAAAAAGGGTTAGAATCATATACCAAAACTTTTGGGGAAGAACATTGCCTCAATGCTCTTGAAAATTGCCTCGATTCTCTCTAGTTTTGAAAATATGAAGTTGTGGGCTAAATTAATGTTTTTCTACTATTTTTAATTCAGTGGACATGCCTTCTTTGAGTTCGCGAGAGGCCTGTCGTGTTCGCGAAGGGTTAGCGCCCTTGACCTTTGCGTTCTCGAGACCTACTCCGCTTTTGCGTAGGGTAAAATCCCTTCCCCTAGTTCGTAGCCCAATTGGCCTTCGCGTTCGCGATAGCTAGGCCGCGTTCGTGAAGGGTAACCCACCAATACTTTGCGTTCGGGACTTGTACCTAGCGTTCACGACCTGTACCTTGCGTTCATGTAGAGGAAAAACTCCCTCAGATAAAATTACCCTTCACGTTTGTGACAGTCCCTTCGCGAACGTGAAGAACAATATATTAGCACACCAGAAACAACAAAACCTGCAACTTTGTAACTGTAAAACACCTTCCGAAACCTATTTGAAACTCACCCAATCCCTCGGGGCTCTAAACCAAACATGCATACTAACTCAAAAACATCATATGGACGTACTTGAGTGATCAAATTGTCAAATTCATACCTTTTACAATGAATTTAGCATCAAAATCCAAGAAAAATCTCAAGAACTCTTAAGTTCAAATTTTAACAACCGAGGGTCCGATTCACGTCATATCAAGTCCATTTCTTACCAAATTTTACAGGCTCAACCCAAATACCATATAAGACCTGTACCGGATTTCGGAATCAAAATACGGACCCGGTACCATCAATCTCAAATACATTTAAATTTCCAAAAACTCTTAAAATCTCAGCTAAACAATTTTCTTCAAAAATTCATTTCTCAGGCTTGAAAACTTGGAATTCAAATCCGGGCATACGCCCAAGGCCCATATTTTCCAACAGGACCGGGTCCGTTTACCCAAAATATTGACCGAAGTCAACTTAAATTCAATTTTAAAGGTCAAATTAGCATGTTTATCAACTTTTCACATAAAATCATTCCGGATATATGCCAGGACCACGCACTCAAATTGAGGTGAGATAAAAGAGGAATTTTAAGGCTTCAAAATAGAGAATTTCCTTGTAAATCAAGTGATGACCTTTTGGGTCATCACAAAAATTTTCGTTTTTGGAAGACTTGATAAAAATTTGAATTTTCTTCCCTAAAATCATGGATTCATGATGTAAATAAGTGTGGAATCATGAAATATAATCAATATAGTATAAAGAACACTTACCCTAATGTTTTCCTGTGAAAATAGCCCAAAAATCGCTCAAGAACCGTGCTTTAAAAATCCAAAACGAAATGAAGAAAATGAGCTTTTTTTTTGTTCCTTAAGTTTCTGCCTATCCGTCACTAAAACTCGTCAATAAAATTCTACTAGAAATAGCTTTACCAGCCCTTATTCAGTCAATCGTAACTTTCTATACAAATATCCAAATAATGAATGGTTTAACTCGCTGAAAACTAGAATGCAAGGGATACAGCATTCATGTTTCGTAAAGTTTCATATTCCTTATAGATTTCAAGATATAAGTTTCCAAAGTAGGCTCCTCACATAAAAAATTTCTAGGAAAATTATAAAACAACTTTACCGGCCTACATGAAATCGATCATAACTTTCTGTCAAAAAGTTCAATGACAGATGGTTAAGCTTTTTGGAAACTAGAATCAAAGGGCTACAAATTTCATGTTTTGCAAATTTTCAAATTCCTTATAGGTTGCTAGATATGAGCTTCCAAATTAGGCTCCACGATTGCACAGTTGCTGCCAATGACAGCTTCTACAACAGAAAATTCCAGCAGCCTTTTTTTTCCGTAATCCACTCTGTTAACCTTTCAAAATCCACCCGAGGCCCTCGGGACCTTAACCAGTTATTCCAACATGTCCCAAAATACAATACTAACTTAATCGAGGCTTCAAACCACGTCAAACAATGCCAAAATTACGAATCGTGCATCGAATTGTATTGTGAGTTTTCAAATCTTCCAACTTCTACATTTTGCGCCGAAACATAACAAATCAATCTAGAATGACTTTAAAGTTTTCACACAAGTCATAAATGAATTAATGTATCAGTTCTAATTTTTTGAATGGAATTCTGACCCCGATATCACAAAGTCAACTCTCGGTTCAACTTTCCAAAAATCTTCTATTTTCCAACTTTCGCCAAAATGCGCCGAATCATCCTACGGATTTCCAAATACAAATCCAAACATGCACCAAAGTCCAAACCACCATACAAAGCTATTGGAATCATAAAAGTTCCATTATGGGGTTGTTTTCTCGAAAGTCAAATCTCCGGTCAAACTTAAGAAATATTTAGCCTTAGATTTCTAGATTCCATTAAATAGCGATAATTTGAGCTAGGGACCTCCGAATTCGATTTCGGACATACGCCTATGTTATAATCACGATATGGACCTAATGGAATAGACAAAACACATATCTGGATCCATTTGCTCAATATGTTGACCGAAGTCAACGCAGTTGAGTTTTAAAGCTCTATTTCCCATTTTAATCAGTTTTTCATATAAAACATTCCAGAAAAATTTACGGACTACACATGCAAGTCATTGTGAGCACGTGGTTTTTACCCCAAGTAAAAGATTTCCAAAATCAAAATAAAATAATTTTGACTCACGTAAAATACTAGGGTTGGTTAATTGGGAATGAAGATAAAAAGGGAATTAATTAGGAAAATGTCACAAAAATGGAAGAACAAATACTAGGAAAATTTAAAAAAAATAAATATAATATTAATAAATAAGAGTATAAAATAATAAATAATAAAATAAAATAAATAATAAAATAAATACAAAATTGAAAAATACAAAAACAAAGTAAAATACTAAAATACAAAAACAATACAAATTTGGGCCAAATATATTAAGAGGTGTATGCAATGCAAATCCGGACCAGGCCCAAAATGGTGACCCAGTCCGACCGGCCTTGAAATAAAACGACGCCGTTTAGGCTTGTTGGATTTGGACCGTTGATTCAGCTAACCAACGGATCAGATGGAACGGTTCTTAAATAATTCATACGACGTCGTATCAGATGAGTGATCACAGCCGTCCGTCTCACTTGATCAAACGGATGAGACTGAGTGTGATTTAAACGAAACGACGTCGTTGGGGCTAATTAAATCTCGACCGTCTAATTCACATGATCCAACGGTCGAGAACTGAAGAGACATATACATGTATATAGCTTCGTCTCTATAGGCTTTAGAGACAGATCTTCGTCTTCCTCGTACAGCTCTCGCCGGACTGTCTCGCCGGCGGGAGTCGCTACCAACGCCGATGCCCTTCAAATTAACACCGTAGATAGCTCCCGTCACCCTCTATCCATTCCCGTAATTATTTTTCTTCGAATCTTTCCCCAAGCCTTCGAATATAACTTTTTGTGTCGCCGGAACCCTACTCCGGCGAACACAAAGTATGCCAAATTGACCCAAATTTACACCATAGCATCGCCTAAACCTCCTCTACCCATATCTAGTAGTGTCTTGGCTCAAATATAGCCAGAACTACTCGAATTTTCATTTTAAAATTTTCTGCTTTCACAATCTTTATGATTCTTGATCCAAGCATACTTAACCATGTGTTTTCCTCTGGAAAACACATGGTTGGGTATGTTTCGGATCAAGAATCTCGAGGATTATTTCAAAGTCAGTGATTCAAGGCCATGCAAAGCGGTAAGAATTTCTTGATTAAATTTTATACAAATTATTTATCCTTTATTATTTTCTTTTCTCTGCTTCATCTCCTTTCTTTAGAATTAGTAAATTTCTTTAATTAAATCAGTGTTTGAATTATATTTAGCCTAGTATAGTCAATATCTTTAGTCTTCACAAAATGATTGAAGGTCTGTCTAGACTCTTAGTCGTTTGGTTATAGCTGAAATATATAGAATGGTTTAAATTCAGTTTAGGGGAAAAATCATCAGTGTTAATAATTGGTAAAATTCAGAATATCATAAGGGTAAGTTGGGGATGGGAAATGGTATTGTTACCAAACAGTGGTAATTGTAAAAGCACCACAGGGGTATTAGAGGAATTAGAATAGTAAGTGATCTTTCTAGAATAAACTAATTGTGATAGTCAGTAAAAAACATTGAACTTACGTGAATTAGAAGTTATAAGTAAGGGACCTAATTGACATTTAAGAAAGGACTAAAAAACAATTTTAAATTCTGAAGATGCCCTCTGGGGTGGCCTATAAAATGGCATGCAGGGGTTCTGAAAAAAAGGAAGGAGTTGGAATAGAAGGTTTAAAAAAGAGAGTTTAAAAAAAAAGGGTTCGAAAAAGAGTGAGGAAAAGAGTTCTGAAAATATCATTTCCGTTATATAAAAGTTTAGAATTAATATACATCAAAAGACAGAAAAGTATAATCTGTTGGAAATACTGTTCCATTCATTTGCTGTAAGAATTTTCAAGTCGAAGATAAAATTCAGCGTTGGTTGCTGTTGCTGCTGTTAATATACTCACCTTCCCTCTTTTGCAATTTTCAATTCCAGGTAAACTTGACCCTTGCTGAAGTTTCTCACAACATTGACATATGTAGTAAAGTAATTCTTCTGTTATTTTCAATGTGATTCTGATTGTAAGCTGAGAACCCTGTAAATTTTGATTAGTAATGATAATTGCTTAGTTTCGATTGTTGTGAGATTATATTAACTGACTTTTCTATAATCTCTGTAGAAAATTCAATAATATGTTCCCATATGAAACTACATAAACATTGGATGCTACTTGAGATGCATAATCATGAAGTGCATTTAAGCTAACTCATGTTAGTACAAACTCTAAGATTAACACTGTTGATCTTATATTGTTATTCTAACAATTGCTCTTGGCATCCTAGTTCCATTGTTTTGATTTCGAAATATTGTTGAAGCTCATATCTACATTTCAGCCTTTATATAATTAGTTTTGTTATCAAATTTCAAAATATATTACCTTAAACATATGCTCACTCTTGATAAATGTAGAACCTCTAGACTTACCTCACGTTTATTTGCTGCCATAGTGGACCTGTTGATTTCATTTTATAAGTATAATGTCCAGTTTAGCAAAGTGTAGCAGTAGTTTGTTGAAGATCAACTATGTGAATATTTGGTAAAAGTAATAAGAGTTGATGTTTGTTTCTTTCCTTGATTTCTGTTGGAAGTGGTGGTTATAAACAGTAAAAATAGAATTTGAAATCAGTCTATATACTGGTAAAATCAACCATATGGGTTAGCCTAAACCATAGTTCTCTATATAACTCATCTTTATTCGAATTGTCCTTCTATATATTAGATCAGTTTCCTGGCTATAAGTCAACTTTAAATTTGGCTAAGTAAAAGGGATTTCAAAACAGTAATGTGTTTATTCATGAACATTTACAGTTTTTCTTTTCACTCTGGGTGTAGAGCAGAGTGATAGGAGTCTTTATTTGAGTGGCTTTGGATATTCAAAATGCTGCTGAGTGAATGCTTAGTTAATAGATTATTTGAATGGTAAAAAAGGGAAACCAACATGCATATCGAAACACTGGTAGTCGTAGTTTAAGAATCAAGGTTTAATCCAAATTTTGTTCATTCGTGTTGACGATGTTTGAGTGAACTGTTATGGTTTCGTTCTCTTGTTTACTGAAGGGGTACGTTAATCATGCTACATTGGTGTTATTTGGATTAATGAGTTATCAAGTCTCTGTTTCGATTTTTCCAAATTTTGAGTATGATTCGGTATTTCACCTGTCAAAAGAATGAATTGCTTATAAGTTATGGATATTTAGCCTTTGATAGTTTGATCTGTAAATCTCTTTAACAAACTAATTACAACCACCTGAACCTCAATATTTCCACGGGAAATATGATGATGAATTTCGTAACAGTTACAGCTGAGAGTTTCTAGTAGATTTTCATTATTCATTTAGGCAATATTATCGAAATTGCTCATCTTCGTACCGTTCTTATTGCCACTGCGGTAGTTTAAATTGCACTTAGCAGTCTAGTATATATTGGGTTGAGCTTGAATCTTAAGAAAATATTTTATGAACCTTCCGTAGTTTGTTTCGTCCAGGAAACCCCTTTAAAAATAAATCGAGGCATGCCATTTAGAAAATTCCATGGCTCTCATAAACTACGAATATGAAATTGCTTAGGTAATAGTTCAATTAAAATTACTTCCTTAAAATTCGGGTGTGCATTGATTGCAACCCAAATCCAAATCTCGGCGAAATCGAAATGTGTTAAAAATCACGTGTACCCGGGCGGTAACGAGATTAAAAATACATTTTCATGACGTCGTAATTCTTAAAATAAATAACAATAATTAAAATAGCTAAATTTGGAGTTGAGCCTCGCTAAACCCAAAAATAATTGCGGGGCCCTCGACAATTGTCTATTAAAAATTAGTTAGAATTTGGAGTGGCTATTTTAGCAAATTTCAATGGCCTCTCCCAAATATCACCATGATAGAACTTTTAGGCACGATTTTAACTGAAATTACTTCCTTAAATACGGGTGTGCATTGATTGCAACCCAAATCCAAATCTCGACAAAGTCAAAGTGCGTTAACGAAAACGGGTGCCTTGATGGCGACAGGGTCGAAAACGTACTTTCACAATGTCGCAAGTCTTTCAAATAAATAATAATTAAAATTTTATAAATAAAAGCACAAAAAATTAGCATGTAATAGAATCAGATAAAATAAAAATACAACATTTAAAGCGACCGTGCTAGAACCACGGAATTCGGGAGTGCCTAAAACTTTCTCCCGGGTTAACATAATTCCTTACCCGGGTTTCTGGTTCGCGATTGTAATACAGAGTCAAACCCTTTCCTTGACTCGGGATTCAAACCAGTGACTTGGGACACCATAAATCTCCCAAGTGGCGACTCTGAATCTTTTAAATAAAAGAATCCCGTTTTAACCGTCCTTTAATTGGAAAAACTCTTTTTTTTATTATATCCCTTTCGCCGGGGTGTAAGCACCGTAAAAAAGAGGTGTGACAGCTCTGGCGACTCTGCTGGGGATCGAACCCAGAATCTCTGGTTCAGGGTTCAAGAATTCGAGCTTAAAATAATTGTTGTATTTTTGTTATATCTGTTTTTTCTACATGTTTCATGTTAAATGTGCTAATTGTTACAGCTTTGATATTATTTGAATTGTTGTAAGCTGTGCCGACACCCTTCTCTCTTTACCTTCGGGGATGTGCTTACTGGTTAAGACTCCTTATTCTGCTAGTGTCTTACCTTAAATAAGAAAGAGGCCGGATAAGTTACGAAGCCGCCTGACCCCGCGAGTCACCGGTAAGTT
>MU710271.1:112974-141198 GCA_026770625.1 Nicotiana glauca | reverse complement strand
GCGCATACAAGTAGAGCTTATTCTTCTTCTAATATTTGAAGCTAATAAAAAGTACCTGGAAACAAAATTTCAACAAAAGAAGATCAGCTGCAGCAACACATTGGCAACATTATACAGAAATCAGTAACAGCAGAATCAATCAACCAAACCAGGAATAAACTTCAGAATTCCAAATTGTTTTAAACCAAGCCGAATTGAGAGATCTACTCAAAATAGTTACACACAGACCAAATAGATTTGAAAATAGCCTAGAGTGCATTAATCACTTTCAACAAAACAAAATTCATTCTGAATCAAGCTCAATTGGATCCAAACTCATTCAAAATCAACTAAATTTGAAATTAAGCTGAGGATTTCGATGGATCAACAGCTATTTTGGATTTTTCTATTGATTTTTGATTGTTTTTGGATTTTTTGAAAGAAATTCAGATCTGGAAAAGAGAATTATGATCTGAAATTTTGAATTTCAGATCTGGAAATGGGAAGATATTTTGGGGGAATTTTTGCGGTTCAAAACTTTTTTATTAAGGCATTGGGATGCCTATTTATAGGCACAATTGAGGGGCAGAATGTTCTAGACATTTTACTCTTTTTCCCTCCTATTTAATTTCAAGTATTGCATATTAAACCTTCAATTCCTAACTTGTTTCTCAAGTTACTACCCTAAGTTTATTGAATTATATACTAAAGTCCTATTCTAGAATATTCTATACCCCTACAATTCCTATACTACCCCTACTTCATTTCAGAAGTTACAATTTCTAATAAACTTGTCATTTTTCTATGCCCAAACTAACCCTGAGGCTCCCTGAAATTACTAACCAACCAAAGCCCTTTTACCCTAGTTAAACTTCTAACAGCTATAACCAATTCCAATTAGCAATTATTAAAATATTAAAACTAAAAACTAATATCAATGAAACAAACATATATATTTGAACAAAATTTGAAGCCAAACTAATACTAATCACAAGACAGGATTTAAACAAACAAAGATTAATCAGAAGTAATTATCAAAAAGTAATCGAACATTAACAAATTTCAACAGAATGAAGCGTGAACGAACAAATTACATGAACAGACATAGAGCGAATCTGGTTGTTAATTTGAAATGACCTAATTACGAAAACAGAACAGAGACAAGCATTTAAAAATTAGAGAAGAAAACATAAACCCTAATATCTATACTATTAAACGATTACACACAACGTCCTGGAACTTATAAAAACGAAACAAATAAAAGTGATAAAGATTAACAAAATAGTGAAAACAGAAAAAGGAAAAAAAATGAAGAAAATAAACAAAACCAATCAGAGTTGAAAGAAAAATGGAAAATACCTAATCGACCGGTCTTCAGCTAACAAATCGAACAGGTATCGAAACTCGACCAGTTGGCGGCGAAGATGACTGTTTGGCGACCTCCTACGGGGGTACACGGAAGAAGAAGGCAAATTTATAAAGGGGGGCCTCAAGATGGTATTAGGGTGCGAGTTTGGTGGTGTTTTATGGTGGTGCTGCCACCGGAGAATCCAAAGGCGGCGCTAGGGTTCCGAGGATTTGAAGAGTTCCGACAGAATTCGGGGAAGGATGGTTGATGATTATAATAGAGGAGGAGACGAGGAACGTTTTGGTGTAGGTTTGCTCTTTAATCACTTAATGAGTCATTGCAATTCAAAGTCGAAAGTAATTTTCACAAGTAAATTTTCTTCTTTTATATAAGGACTTATAATATTATAAAGTTGATAATGCTTTCTTTTGTAAAAGACCTAAAAAAAACTTATATTTTTCCTCTAAAGTAAAGTTGGATATGGTAAAGTTTATTATTTCCAACAAACACACACCGTTATGCTTCTACTCATGAGTTGTACATCTCAATATATCTGTTATAACTTTAAACCTCATCATTTTTTCTTAATTAGTTGAAGAGGGAATCTTTCAATTAAAGGTGCGACTTACATTGTACAATTACTTTCTTTTTGTTTAGTCTTAGATGATAGTATGGAGTAAGGAACACAATACATAAAATTCTAATCGATTTTTTAATTTAATGTTGATATTTTATTTTGTATTTATTGTTGAGGTTTTGGTATGGAATTTGAGCAAATTATTTTTTAGATCTTTGTTTCTTTTATGGTCACTCAACTTATTAGAACATCCTATCAAAGTCAATTTTGTTTCTTTTAGAACAACGAAATCATTCAACAATTGCATTTTAACTCCGCAAATATATACTACTCCTATACATTTTGACATGTCATATTATATTAAAATTTTATTTTTATTGATACAACTCATTTAATCCATAACCCAAATTTCTAATAAACTTATATAGTGACTTCTTTTGTAAATCTATATGAGTAATTTATATTCAAGGTTATCTATATAATTAATACAATAAATCAGACAATATAACTTTAGGGGTGGGGGTGGGTGGGTGGTTTGAGTTTTAATATGACACGGCATGTCAAAATGTATAGTGTTTATTTTTTGAGCCAAAATGTAATAGTTGGGTGATTTCGTAGTCCTAAAAGAAGAAGTAAAGTAACTTTGATAGGATGTTCCCATAAGCTGGCTGAAAATTCAAGGAATTTACTCATCAAATATTTTAATTTTGTAAAAATATTTTGGGTGACTTTATGATTAGATGCATGGTCATTTTATTTTGATTAAATGATCAATTTATTTGAGAAGTATCTAGATGATTAGAGCACATCAATATGGGGTATAACTTTTCACAATTGTAATGGTATTATTAGATTTATCTTTATATTTGGGAGGATCTTAATGATGGATTGACGAGATAGCATATTTTGTATTACCTATTTTTCTTTGACTTCTCCTTCTACATCAAAAATACTTTTTGAACCCTTGATAATAAGCACTTGATTGCACACTCTAGGTAAGTGAATATATTTTTTATTTTAAGATTGCATAATAGATCTAAACCCACAATTTTAGAAATCTAATATACAGACTCAACACGAAGAATCTTAAAAGGTTAAGCTATATAGTTTAAATTATGAATTCGTCTCTATCTAATTATAAACTGGTCAAACTGTCATATAAACACATTTTGACTTATTTACACGTTTGGTAAAAAACAAAGTACTTATAAGTCAAGTCTTTATAACCTTCTATCGGCCAAAAGTCATAATAAACTATGTTGTCCTTTTATTTATTTTAAATTCTCAAATTACCTTTCAACAAGTAAAAGTTCCTCTCCGATCCATATTTATCATTTTTTTTTTCTTAAATACTTTTAAATATATAATTTTCGTAAAAAAAAAATTAAGGGTATTTCAAATGTTTTAATAAAGGAACAACTTATAAGTAATTATTTTACTAAATACATCAACAGTGCATTACCCGTTTTAATATTTCTATCCAAGCAAGTAGTTACTTATTATAAGAGAATTTCAACACATAAAAAAGATTCCGACACCTAACGCTTATCTATGTACAATTATCAGCTAATCTAAATAGGCTTTAAGTAAGTGGTTCACGTGCAACGCACGTATCAAAAAACTAGTTCTTAAAAATGAACGACCGAATTGTTACAAGTCCGCACATAATGAGTCAATACTTAGTCCTACTTCCTAAGAAAAGAAATTGATGAGGAAAGAATGTCACTTGATGAAATTTGAATAATACATTTCATCCCGACTTATCTTATTTACAAGCTTCAACCACCAAACATTATGGTGGGTGGTATGTAATCACATTCTCGAACAAAGGTCTCGAGTTTGAGTCTTGAAGTTGGTATTGCCGTTGGTAAGGAGCGATTTACCCCCTGAAGTAGAATTTTCTGACATGAATCTAATTAATCGAGCCCAAAGTGCGTACCAAATAGGAGACAAAAAACCCAAAAAAAAAATAAAAAATAAAATTACATAGCTCAACCATTGCTTAAGGTTTGGACGGCTAAATTGTTAATGGATCATTCTAAATTTTTATTGCCGTCTAAACAGTCCATCTTCTACATAAGGCAAAATTTGTCATTATATAAAACATTTTTTTAATTAAATTCAAATTAAATACAAGCCTCATACTGCGAAAACAACAAAAGTAAACTCCGGTTACGTAAATTCTCTTTCCTTTTAGTGTAGAAGTGTAGTGCACTAGTTATAGAAATTATAATTGGAAATGAAACAAGAAAAACCTTGTATAATTTTCTTAAAATATTCGGGAACATATTTCAAAAATCCAAGAAGATAAGTGTCATTAGTACATATCTGTTTTTTCCTTGACATGTCAAAATGAAATAACTAGGATTCCAAATTGACAAATGATTCTTTTTCCACATAATTAAGTCTTCTCCACACTTATTAATTATATATGTGAAAAAATTTGTCTATAATAATCCAAGATCTATGCAAGGTAAATTATTAAAGATTTTGCAAATTTTCCGTTTACCAAAAAAGAATGAAAGTTTTTTCTATAAACAAATATTCTTAGTCTCTTACCAAGTACAAAAGTTGAGCATTTTAAGTTTAGTATCAAGACATTCACACAAGAAGGCTAAAAATGCAAGAAGTGAGATTGAACAATTGTGACAAGGCCATGCCAGTAGTTGGCATGGGAACTGCTTCTTCATTTTCGCCGGCGGAGTCGACGGAAACAGTGAAATCTACCCTATTGGAAGCCATTAAAGCCGGGTACCGCCACTTCGACACCGCATTTATTTACCCATCGGAAAAGCCTCTAGGAGAAGCCATTGTTGAGGCTCTTCATCTTGGTATCATCAAGTCGAGGGATGAGCTTTTCATCACTACTAAATTATGGTCCACTTTTGCTCAACGTGATCAAGTTGTTCCTGCTTGTAAACTTAGTCTTCAGTAAGTGATACTTCCTTTATACTATCAATTTATGTGATGATATACTGTTAGAAAGAGGTTCTTTGACTAGGTTCTTTTTTATAAATATTTTGGATTATTATTAGCTATTAATGACTTGTAGTACTTTCTATGTAGTTTTCCTAAATTTATTTTATTTCCAAACACTTAAAAAATATATGTCACAATTCACAAATGAACTTTTCGTACGTCGTATACCTACTATTGCCGAAACATTAATTTTTTGTTGTTTGGGTAGACAAAGATGAAATTGTTAGAGCCAATATTCCTTTTAGAACGGCATAATAAAAAATATAATGACTAACAAGAAGGTGTAACTGTGAGTTATATGGCGGCGAACTCAGTGACATTGGTTATAGTTTATTTCCAGACATGTGTGAGATCCTCCAATAATATTTTTGGAGGATCCGATATGCACCCGGTAATAAGATTAGAAAGAGATTGTGTTATTTTGAAATCCGTTAGTGTTTTTTCTGTAAGTCCAAGAGATTGAGTTACTTTTGGCTATGCTTCGTTTGCATTAGCAAAAGACAATACAACCAATATCTCTCGTCAGTGTCAAACCATTATAAGTGTAAACCAATTCTAGAAAATTAAATTGTTTCTACGAAAAGAATGAATTGAATTAAACCTTACGGATTGTTTGGTACATGAGATAAGAAAAATAATCGGGAAAGAATTTGGGGCTATATCTATTTTATGTATAGTTATAGGTATTAACTAATTCTATGATAAATTGTACATTAAAATGGTGAGATTAACTATCGCATATAAAAAATCGGATAGCTAACCCCTTAGGATATTTGATAATATCCTACTATTGTACCAATTACAAAAGAGCTTCATGGAACCCGGAGTTGTCAAGTAATTAATTTCTAGTTTTTTTAGCAAACATTCAAATCTGTTCCAAAATCTTGTCGAAGCAATTAGCAAATTTGTATTACTTTTTTGGTGCAGAAATTTGCAATTGGAATATGTGGATATGTATCTAATTCACATGCCACTGAGACTAAGTGAAACAATACAAACACTCCCAGTACCTACAGAAATCATTCACCCATTGGATATCAAGGGTGTATGGGAAGGAATGGAAGAATGCAAGAGTCTTGGCCTCACAAAAGGAATTGGTGTTAGTAATTTCTCTTGCAAAAAGCTCAATGAACTCCTTTCCATTGCTAAAATTCCTCCTGCTATCAATCAAGTGAGTCTTGTTCCAATATTTTCAGCCCCCCCTCCCCCAAAGTAAAAAAAACTTATTTTTTAAATCTATTTTTAAAGTGTTGGTACGTTTGTCTATTGGAAAGAGTCTCTCTATCTACATAAGATAGGGATAAGACTGTGTGCACATTACTCTACTTGTGAGATTAGACGGTATATATATGTTGTTGTTGTTTAAGGTTTTGGAATTTCTATTAAGAAAATCACCTAATAATAGTTGTAATTTTATAAGAAATATTTCGCTAAAATTACCTTATCACTACTAAATACCTTCTTGGAGTAGTCAGGAAATATTGAAAAATAATTAATGACTTTTTCATTTTTTAATGTGGTAAAAGCATTGTTTTTTCTCTTTCTGTAATGACGGAGAAACAAATCACCTAATAATAGTTGTAATTTTGTATGAAATGTTTGACTAAATTACCTTATCTCTTCCAAATGCCTTCTTGGAGTAGTCAAATAAGGAAATATGGAAAAATAATTAATGTCTTTTTGATTTTTTAATGTGTTAAAATCAATTGTTTTATAACTAAAATGACGGATAAAAAGGATCAAATGGAGTAAATTGACTGAGCCAACCCACTCCGAGGGGCAAGGTGCACATTTTTTATTTGGACCTACTCATTCTTCATCTCAAAATATTTACATATGTAAATATTTTAAATATTTGTGTATTTATTTTAAGTATGCATCCATTAATGCCACAAAGGAAATCTTGGTGGACTGCTACTTTATATCCATTGACTTTAACTCTAGTGCTCGGCTGGTGTTTTAATTCTTAGCTTTTGAAAATGTCAGGTTTTACTCTATTACTGTCCAAACCTAATTTGAAAATTCTTTTTTGGAGCCGAATGACTAGAAGAAATAATATCTCTATTTCACATAAAGTAGGGATAAAGTCTCCGTACATCCCATCCTCTCTAAACCCTATTTATGAGATCACAAGGATATGTTATTATTGTTGTTGCTGCTGCTTTTGAAACGTCACTAAATTTGTTTTCCGGAAATTTATTTGTAATTAGAAGTAAATACTGCAATGTTTGTTTTATAAATACCTTTGTTTCCTTGTCTTTTGGAAAGGTGGAGATGAATCCAATGTGGCAACAAAAGCAACTGAGGGAATTTTGCAAGGCAAAGGGAATACAAATCACTGCTTATTCTCCCTTGGGTTCAAATAATACATTGTGGGGTGATAATAGAGTTGTGGAATGTGATGTTCTAACTGAAATTGCCAAATCCAAAGGAAAAAACACTGCTCAGGTTTTTTAATTTCTCTTTTCTTATGTCTTTTCTCTTTCGATACTCTTCCTTTTGTCTCCAATTCTATGTTTTAATTTTCTTCGATCATAAAACAAGTTTTCATATATAAAAAACGGCATTACCTTATGTTCATTAAGAGATTTTAATGTTCAACTATTTTCCAAATTCTAAATGGCTTAGTTCAGCTGCTGGCGAGATCGAGTTTTCCGAGGTATAACCACATCATACTCATATTAGGATTTGAGCTTTATATCTTCAAATTCACAATTTTATCACATCCCATCTAATTTAATATGTTCAAAATTTATTGTTGGTACATATTTGATAATTATTTTTGGATAAAATATATAAGGTATGAGCAAATGTTATGGATTCAGCTAAACACATAACTTCTACACGGATAGACCTCTAACCATACTGGCTGTATAAAATATTTTTACACTACTAGTACAATATAATCTTATTTTCACGTAATATAGATAACTACCGATAACTACCCGTATTTATTGGTTAAATGATCTGATAATATAAAATTAACTGAATTTGTGCAGGTAGCATTGAGGTGGGTTTATGAGCAACGGGTGAGTCTTGTTACAAAGAGTTTCAACAAGAAGAGAATGAAAGAGAACCTTCAAATATTTGATTGGTCACTTTCTGAAGAAGAGTTGAAGAAAATAAGTGAGCTTCCACAGCGTAGAGGTTTTAGCATGGCATCTCTTTATGGACCTCATGATATTTTCCTGCAATTAGATGCAGAGATCTAATTGTTGTCTTGGCGAATTAAGTACATTTCAAGATTCATAAAGTTACAATAAACACATTTATTAATTTCTTGTGACAATGAAAATATTGGTTTAAATTTCTTTATTAAAAAAATTAAGTGATCAGTCGCTGCTCCTGAATTTTCAATGGTCAAGTTCTACTTTTCCTGAGACGCTTGAGTCCAATTGGATTGACTATATCATATCTCTTTGAGATATAATTTTTTTTAGAGATTTTTCGTAATTGGGGGATATCCACTACAAGTGTCATTCTGGGGAAAGAAGTAAATTAATACATTAAAAATCAAATGAAAGAATGCGTCACGACCCATATTCGCGATCCACGATTGACACCTAAAGAGTTTCTACATGTAATCAAATCATACCTCGTGGAGCAAGTTTTCAGATTACTATGATGCATGATTAAAGTATATATCTCATTAAAAATGATATTTATAAACAAAATAGTAGCAAATATACACGCCACATCTTTGTTTACCTCGAAAATATAAGTAACAATTAAATTTGTTTGTGGATTTAAAGGTATTTGATTTAGTTCAATGCTAACTAATAACCAAAAAATCTAACATACAAATGAAAGAAGTAAGTTGAATCAAACCAGTGTTTAAGTAAGTCTTGACCTCGAGCTGTGATGGCCTCGAGGTTGGTCAACAAGAATAGGAAAATAAAGAAAATGAAGATAAGAGACAATTCTGATGAAATTATGAGCAATAAAGTAAGAGAGTATATTCTTTGCTAATGATTGATTGTTACAAACGATTGGGCCCCCCTTTATATAGTAAGGGAAACCTAAATAAGGTGCATTTCTATTTACAGTAAAAAATCTTATTGGGACAGCTGTCTAACCACCTAGTACGGATTCGTACTAACTCGTACAAATCTATTTCGGAGTTTACGCCACGTTCTTTGGGACGTGGCAGGAATCTTGCTCTTTCTGTTACAAACCCATAATGACATCATCTCGGGGTTAGCCATAGTCGGCTTCGGTGCTCATCGTGTACTTCGATCTTCGAGCCTTATGTTCTGCCCTCGGGCTCGAACCTGGCCCATATTGAGCATATTCCTTCATGTAAGCCCTCGAGCCCACAAAATCGAGGACACAAAATTTTAGCGTATACAGATAGTCCCCGCGTTTCTTAGAGTATAATGATAAGAAATGATTTGAACCTCAATTTTCTAGAGTCCTTGATGATGACGTCATTCCCCTGACGTGGGTGCTCAAAGTGACCAAATGGTCCACTTTCCCAAAATATTAAATGCTTATCCAGAGGTGGTCGGCCACTAGCGTCGTTGAACCGTCGCCGCTCGCCTATAAATGCAAGGTTTTATTCGGAGAAAGCTTTACTTCTATCTTTAAACCTCTTCCAAACTTCTTTTATATCTCCCTCTCTTCATCTTTTTTATCTCATTGCCCGCTACTCGCGTTCTTTTTAGTGTCAGAAAATACTAGACTCCGCCTATCTCCATTTCTTCTAACTCGAAACATTGGCGAAAACTTCAAAGACACTTCCTCCAAAGGAGAAAGCTTCATCCTCCTCTTACCTATTGGTCGAACTTATGGCACCGGCCCTCCATGAGATTATCCCCAGCCCCTGTGTTATAAAGAAAGACTTCAACATTGAAAATCCCCCCGCAAACCCTGGCCGATGCGATCATGTGTCCCGATATATCAGTTCGATAACGAAGAAGCATCTCAAAGCTGTAAAGAAAGAATGTGGCTGGGGGGACGAAGTCGTGGTACAGATCCCCGACCACGAGGAAAGCATTATTACTCAAGTGGAGGGGTTCTTAAGTGTTTAAACTTACCCCCTCACACCGGGTCCTCTTGATCCAGTCGTGATTGACTTCTGCAAAAGATATCAAGTCAGCCTCGGCAAAATCCACCCCTCTCTATGGCGTATCGTGATTATGCTCTGCTACTTCTCTAGTTAGGCCGAGGGATTAGAGTTTACCCTCAATCACCTCATCTGATTGTATCGACCTTAGCTCTTCCAATGGTTGATCAAACTCCAACGTCGATCGAGCAAAGCCATCTTCGTTAGTAATGACGAGGATAAGGACCGAGGCTGGATGAGCCAGTTCATCCGATTGAGGACCTCAAATGTCATCCCTGAAGGAAAAATGCATTCCCAGAGAAATAGAACCCTAATCGTAAGTAATGTTTTTTCCTAGTATCTTCTTATATTCCGTTTCCACATTTTGTAATGCCTTTACCTTTTTTTGCAGTTGTTGCTTAGATTCCCCATGCGATCCTTGACCTCGAGGACTGGGTCCAAAAAATGGCTTCCTCCTTCTCGTAGGACGAGCGCAAATGGCATGATTTGTCGAGGGGAAAATGGGAAGCCAAACACTATGGTTAGTTCTTCTCCCAGGTCTTTGACACTTTCCCTTTTACTGAAGGTGTTGTCTTACTAATCCCTATTTTTTTTATTTATGTAGGCATTGGAGATATCTTCAAAATGAGGCCAGCCCCTCTCGTGGAAGAGACTTAGTCCCGATTCTAAAATCGGGGAAAGATAATAAAAGAAAAAAGGTTTCGAAACCCGAAGGCCCCTAATATATAAAGGCCCCTACTCAAAGGCCTAGGAGGAAACTCATTCAAGTAGAATCCAACAACTAAATGATGAAGAAAGGGGACGAGTGTGAAGAACCGAGGTTGGTGACCCGAACCAGAAAATCAACTGAGGCCGTCAAGCCCTCAAAACCAAAAACCCTACCTCGTGAAGAGGAGGCTCCAAGGAAAATGCGGGCAAGGCCAACGAATCACCTAAGATCAAAATTATTGCCCCGTCTTCAAAAAGTATATCAAAGTGGTCAAGTACCGAGAACTCTGAGACTGAATAGAGCGCCACAAGTGACTTGCTCGGGGCCATGACAATAGGTCACTCCCTCCTCTAGCATATTATATTGAGGAGGCCATAAAGGAAGCTTAATCTCTACGAACGCCCGATCCGAGCAGAGTCCTTGGTGAAGAAGACCCTTTCCGGGATTGCTTTACTCGGGTTGATGATGCCAACCGACCTCAATGATGCATCTCCCTCTTTGAAGAGGCTCGTCGTCTCTTCTCTTAGTAACCATTAACTTTCTCTTGTTGAATTTGTTTCTTCTCTTTCTACACTAACTGATATCTCTTTTTTCCATATAGGCCATTACCAAGGTTAGGGCTGAGCTGAGCCAATGGGAGGCCAAGCTCAAGATATCCTCAGATGAAGGGAATGCTTTGAGGCTCTTTTGCAGCCAAAAGGAGGAGGAGCTCAAGGACCTTTGAGCGGACTTGGCCAAAGCTTGTCAAAATGAGGCCCCGTTAGATAATCAGGTACCATAATTTTGCAAGGGTATGGTCTACTTGACCGAACTGTGGAGGATAACACTTCAATGTCTCAGTTTTAGCAAAAATTAGATATAATCAGGCAGCTTCAAGGGGAGGTCGACCAAGTTAAGCCCGACTGTGACTATTGAAAGGAGAATATGGATCGCCTTGCTGCTAAAAAAGACACCGCTCTGGCCAACTTGGCCTCAGCTGAGACCTAGTTCCAGGGAATCAAAGTAAAAAATTTGGCCCAGGGCAAGAAGATTGATGAGATCGTGGCCAAACTTGCCGCAACCGGGGCTGAGTTTATTGAAGTCTGGTCCGAGGTCGAGAAGAAAAAGGCCATGACTGATAATACTATTTCTGTGTATCTAAAGGATGCCGAGGCTGCTCAAATAGAACTAAGGGAATCCTCCAACCGAGAAAAATGAATAAGTGATTTGGCCAAGTGCCAATCCCGGAGGGAGACCCTCGAAGAGATTCATTCTTGAGGCTTCGACCTCACCAAGGAGATAGCCCAAGAAAAAGCACTCGAGGCCAATGCCAACTTCTCGTCTCCTCCTCCAACGATGATGACGATGAAAGCAACCACAATGGGTTCGATAATGAAGCTAGGCCCGAAGAGGAAGATGCTCCTAAGGGAGAGACGCCCTGTGCATAGACAGGATTTTTCCTTTCTTCTTTTATTGTCCTTTTTTCTAATACCTTTCTTCTTATATATATATATATATATATATATATATATATATATATAGATATATATATATATATATATATCAATCTTTTTCCCAATATATAAAAGAGGAATTTCCTTGACTGTTTTCTCGATATTTCCTGCCTGGTAAAATTCTTGCAATGACTTCATCCTTTTGACAATGTGTTTGAGATTTTCTCTTCAATATTTCCAAGACCGAGTTCGAATAAGTTCAATCTTTTGGGCATAAATATTTACGGGATCGTGCCGGATAATGGTGAGTCCCCGAGCCATTATTTGTTTGGGCTTGGATAATTGAACCCTTGGGTTCGAATTGAGTGAGAGTGACGTCTCAAACCCTATTTGTATCGACCTTTTAGGCTCTTTTACTTTTTCCCTTAGGCTCTTTTATATTGTCCCTTAGGTTCTTTTAGGTTGTCCCTTAAGCTCTTTAAATTGGTCCAATACATCCTCTAAAACGACAATAATATTTCCCTCTTTTCGGTTAAAAGACTTACTAAAAATTTCATCATGCCTTAGCATGTGTTTTTTTGTACCTGTTAGGTGTTTCGCGGGTTCAATCGATCAGAACCCAATTTTTTCTTAATCCATTTGTGTTAGGATAGTTTGATACCTCTTGAGACTTTCCATAAGGCTAGTATTATCGAAGCCTTCAAATTATTCTAGGGCTGATTTTATTGAAGCCCTTTTTACTTGCTTTGCCGAGGGTAGCCTTATTTAACCGGTTTTTGAAAGTATTTGAGGGCCTTTAACTTATGGCAGAGTCGGACGTCTCCGAGATGCATTATTTTGGCTGTGGCCTTTTTATATAACCGTAGTTTTTAATATGGTTGTAGCCTTCGAGTGTTTCTCTTGGACTTGTTTCCCGATAACCTTTCGAACTTGTTCAAAAGGTTAGTCCCCGAGTATGATGGCCTTTGACTTTGCATCGAGGGATGACTTTTTGAGGTCTTGTAAATTCAAGTTTAGATATTCGAATGTGTTGATTGTCGACAACAGTCCCCAAGTATTCGAGGTGTATTCGCATTTTGGCCCTTGAGCCATTTCTCGCAGTATGATGTTCGTATAGTTGCAAATTTCTTTGAGACACAAAGCATTTTGATATAGAAAGAATTATTCTTTGAATAATTAATGCAAGCGTAAATGTTTTGCCATTTGGGGCTTGATGGACACAGTTTATCTGACCATTTGGCCCATTACAAAGTTTTCCTACCGAGGCCCTATTTGGCATAAAATATTTTCCTCGAAACTATAACCTTCGAGGGTGATGCCCCCCCCCCCAGTATTTAAGGTTGATTGAAAAGAAGCCTTGGATACTGTTAAATTCTCCCTAGGTAGCACATAGTTATTGCCTCATTAAAAACCTCGCCAGAAAAACCCATTTGGGATAAAACTCGATCTAAGGGAAAAAGAGTGCAGCGCATGTTTTAAAACCTAAGGTCTTCATGTAGAAAGGTGCCCCCAACATCTTTGATCAAACATCTACAATGAGTTAGTCTCAAATACAAATGGAAAAAAGGAGAAAGTTATACCTTAGAAATAATGCCGTTTGAGCAGTGATACATTCCAGTTGTTTGGCAATTGTTCACTTCCCATCATGCCATGTTTGTAAGATCCTTTACCGATAACTCCGATGACTTGGTACGGTCCTTCCCAATTCAGGCCTAGTTTCCCTTCATTCAGTTCTCGAGTATTGAGAGTCACTTTTTGTAGAACTAGTCCCCAATTCTGAAGTATTAAAAATTAGTCCTTCTATTATAGTATTTCTCAATTCTTTGTTTCTGCGCTGCCATCTAAACAAGTGCAGCTTCTTATTTTTCATCTAGTAGCTCAAGGCTTGTATTCATAGCCTCGTGATTCGACTCCTTCGATGCATGTCAAAATCTGGTGCTAGGTTCCCCGACCTCGACCAGAATCAAGGCCTCAGAGCCATATACTAAGGAGAACGGGGCCGCCTCCATGCTAGACTTTGTTGTTGTTCGATATGCCCAAAGAACCTTGGGTAGAACTTCTCTCTATTTTCCTTTTGCATCGTCCAACCTTTTGTTGAAGTTTTGAATGATAGTTTTGTTTGCTGACTCGACTTGTCCCTTCCCCCTCGGGTGGTACGGTGTTGATAAGATCCTTTTTATTTTGTGTGCTGTGAGGAAATCCATTACCTTGTTGCCGACGAATTCCCTCCTGTTGTCACATACGATTTCGGCAGGTATCCCGAATCGACACATAATATGATCCCAGGTAAAGTCAATAACTTCCTTTTCTCTGGCCTTCTTGAAGGCCTGTACTTCTAGCCATTTATAAAAGTAATCAGTCATAAATAAAATGAATTTATCTTTACCTGGGGCCGTTAGTAAAGGTCCAACGATGTCCATTCCCCATTTCTCTCACAGATGGTGAGGATACGTACAGCTGGATTGGATGACCAAACACCCGTGCCCCCTGCTAGAGCCGCGAGAGGCCGAAGTTGGGGTAGAGGCCGAGGATGTCCATGAGGTGCAGCCAGAGCACCTACATGAGCTGCTATAGAGGAACCACCATTAGCTCCAGTTGGAGGGCAGGCACCTGAGACACCTGTTACTCCACCAGCCCTCTAGGAGACTTTAGCCCAGTTTCTAAGCATGTTCAGAACTTTGCCTCAGGTAGGATTGATCCCACTTGCTCCTACCATATCTTAGGTGGGGGAGGAGCACAAAATCCCGTCGCCCATACCCTAGAGCGCGGGTCCAGGCCAACCAGGTTCTAGAGGTCATACTGATGTAGTCGGTAGCTCCATTTCATCTCGAGTTAGGGCAATTGCTTTTTAGGTGGAGCAGCTCATGTGTAAGAGGTACAAGAAGTACCACCCTCCTACTTTCAATGTCTTAGCAGCAGAGGATTCCTAGGTGTTTCTTGAGGAGTGCCATCGTATCCTCCATATGGTTATTGCGGGGACTAGTGGGGTTTCCTTCACTATGTTCCAACATAGAGGAACGACCTATCAGTAGTGGCGTGCATATGAGTTAGATACTCCGGACGAGGAAGCTTCACTCACTTGTACTCAATTCTCAAATATGTTCTAGGGGTATTATGTTCCCAGAGATATGCATGGAGCGCAGAGCTTGAGCAGTTGTAATAGGATCCTATGACTGTGTCAGGTTATGCAATCCGATTCAATGTTTTGCTTGGTATGCACCAGCCTTGGTTACTACTGTTTTAGAGCGGGTTCGTTGATTTATTGAGGGGCTAAACCCTAGTATCAAATTTAGCATGGCTTGAGAGTTAGATATTGACATTACATACTAGCAGGTAGTGTGGACTTCTAGGAGATTAGAAGGTATGCTGATTCGTGAGAGAGAGGAGAGAAAGGCCAAGAGGTCTGGAGTTTCTTGCACATATAATGGTACTCGTGCCCTAACTGTAGATCATTATGGTATGGGCTATATGAGTCGCCCTGTTCGTTCAGCACTTCCAGTCGCTATGGTGTTCCGACAACCCCTACGCCCTAGGATCTTTATTATGCACCGCTAGTGACTAGTATGCCTCGTACACAGGGTGCTTTAAGTGATTATTCCAATCAATCAGACCTGAGCCAGTTGTAGTAACCATGTCCCTAAGAGCTTGTTTTGAGTGTTGTGACACTCGTCATGTGTTAAGGTATTGCCCAGACTCAAGAGGGGTACACCTTCATAGATATCTCGAGCATCGCATGCTCCACCAGGTCCTTAGACTATGGTTACAACACAATCTACCACCCCACCTGCACACCCAACTAGAGGTGGAGGTCAGACATATAGAGGTTTCCCTAGAAGCGGAGGCCAGGCCAAATATTATGCCCTTCCTGCTAGGACAGGGGTAGTTGCATCTGCTATTGTTATCACACATATTATTCTGGTTTGTCATAGAGATGCATCAATTTTATTTGATCGAAGCTCCACTTTTTCCTATGTGTCATCTTATTTCACTTCGTATTTGGGTGTATCCTGTGATTCTTGGAGTACATATGCCTATGTGTCTACACCCGTAGGTGATTCTATTATTGTTGATCGTGTTTATCAGCCGTGTTTAATTGTTATTAGTGGTTTGGAAACTATAGTTGATTTATTATTGCTCAGTATGGTAGATTTCGATATTAATTTGGGAATGGACTAGTTGTTGCCCTATCACGCTACCCTATTTGTCATTCTAAGACGTTGACGCTGGCTTTGCCAGGTCTACCACAGTTAAAGTGGAGTGGTAACTTAGATTATGTTCGTAATAGAGTTATCTCATTTCTAAAGGCTCAACGGATGGTTGAGAAGGGTTATGATGTGTATCTGGCTTATGTGGGAGATTTTAGTATTAATACTCCTACCATTGAGTCAGTTTTGGTAGTGAAGGAATTTCTAGATATATTTCCAACTGATCTCCCAAGCATGCTGCCTGATAGGGACATCGACTTTGGCATTGACTTGTTACCGAGCACTCAGCCTATATCTATTCCTCTATATCATATGGCTCCTCCTAAGTTGAAGGAATAGTTACATGAGTTGCTTTACAAGGTCTTCATTTAGCCCAGTGTGTTGCCTTGGTGTTCTCCAATCCTGTTTGTGGAAAAGACATATGGTTCCATGTACACGTTTATTGATTATCGCCAGTTGAACAGAGTTACAGTGAAGAACAAGTATCTGTTGCCTTGTATTGATGACCTATTTGATCAGTTACATGGTGCTAAAGTGTTTTACAAGATTGACTTGCGTTTAAGCTATCACTAGTTGAAGATTCGGGAGCCAGATATCCTGAAGACTGCTTTCAGGACTCAATATGGCCACTACGAGTTCCTCGTGATGTCATTTGGGCTGACATACTCCCCACAATATTTATGCACTTGACACATAGTGTATTCTTACCCTATCTTGAATCTTTCGACATTGTGTTAATTGATGACATTTTGGTGTATTCCCAGAGTCAGAATGATCACGAGCAACACTTAAGGAATGTGCTCTAGATTTTGAGGGAGTAGAAATTATATGCAAAATTTTCAAAGTGCGAGTTCTAGTTAGAACTAGTGTAATTCTTGGCCATGTAGTATCGAGTGAGGGGACCAAGGCAGATCTAAAGAAGATTGACGCAGTGCATAGATGGCCCAGACCATCCTCAGCTACGGAGATTTAGAGCCTTCTTCGCTTGGCGGGGTCTTACAGTTGATTCGTTGAGGGTTTCTCGTCTATTGCAACACATATGACCATATTGACATAGAAGGGTGCTCCGTTCACGTGGACTGAGGATAGTGAGGAGAGATTTCAAAAGCCCAAGATATCTTTGACTAAGGCCCCAATTTTAGTATTGCCTACAGGTTCGAAGTCCTATACAGTGTATTGTGATGTGTCGAACCTTTGCCTTGGTGTAGTGTTTTGATGTAGGATGTTAGTGCGATTGCCTACACGTCTTGATAGTTGAAGGTGCATGAGAATAACTATTATGTCCACGACCTCGAGTTAGCATCTATTGTTCCTGGCTTGAAGATTAGGCGACACTATTTGTATAGTGTTCCTTGTGATGTCTTCACCGATCACCATAGTCTACAACATCTGTTTAAACAAAAAGGATTATAACTTGCAGTAGCGAAGGTGGTTGGAGCTTCTTAAGGATTATGACATCACCATTATCTATCATCCCGGGAAGGCCTTAAATTGCAAGGTGGAGTGTTTGGGTAGTTTAGCATATCTACCAGTAGTAGAGAGACCTTTAGCCTTTGATGTTCAGTCCTTAGCCAACCAGTTTGTTAGGTTGGATGTTTCTAAGCCGAGCATAGTGTTGGCATGTGTGATTTCTCTATCTTATCTCTATGATCGTATCAGAGAGCGTCAGTGTGTTGACCCCTATCTGCTTGTCTTTAAGGACATAGTTCAACACGGTGATGCCAAGAAAGTCACTATTGGAGATGAAGGTGTATTATAGATGCACGGAAGGCTATGTGTGCCCCATGCAGATGGTTTGTGTGATTTGGTTCATTAGGAGGCTCATAGTTTATCGTACTCTGTCCATCCAAGTGCTACAACTGTATCAGGATTTGAGGCAACACTATTAGTGGAGGTAGATGAAGAAGAATGTAGTGGAATATATGGCTCGATACTTGAATTGTCAGCATGTGAAGTATGAGCGTCAGTGACCGGGTGGATTGCTTCAGAAGTTAGAGATTCTATATTGGAAATAGGAGCGGACCACCATGGATTTTGTTGTTGGATTCCGGCAGATTCAAAGGAAGTTCGATGTAGTTTGGGTAATTTCACATAGATTGACCCTTTCAGCTCATTTCATTCCTATAGTTACTACTTTTTCTTCGGAGCAGTTGGCTCAGGTTTACATTTGCGAGATTATAACACGCCATGGCATGCAAGTATTTATCATCTCTGATCGAGGTACGCAATTTACATCGTGGTAGTGGAGATCTGTATAGCATGAGTTGGGTACTCGGGTGTAGTTGAGTACAACATTTCACCCTCAAATGGACAGGCAATCCGACCATACTATTCATATATTGGAGGATATGATTTATGCGTGTGGGAAGGATTTTAGGGGTGCTTGGAATTAGTTCTTGCCACTCTTGGGCTTTGTGTCACGACCCATTTTTTGAACAAGCCGAGAGCGGCACTCGATCACTAAACATGACCGAGCGAACCATTTCTGCTTATCAAGCCTATTATAACTCCAAACTTTATATGCAACAAAGCAATACTCTAACCAAATACTTTTGATTAATTTAAATATTTAAATAAATCAACTCCAAAGCTTTATTAGTAGTAACTACTAAATTATTGCTAAGTTATTATAAAATAACATCTGAATCTCAACCCAATGACTATGTCTATGAAGCCTCTACTGATAAACTGACGCACTGCTCAGGACATGAGATTTCCTGGCCAGTTCTATAAATAGACAAAGAAATAGCTAAATAAAAATGACTCTAAGGAATACTCCACGAACAAAAGCGGAGCTCACCAATAGCACTGGAAGGGAAGGAAGTCCTAACTCGTAGCATGCTCGCCTGCAAATCCGGTTCCTACGTTTTACTGCAGACCAATGTAGGTTCCCAAAAGAGAACGTCAGTACTATCCATTGTACTCAGTGAGTCTCAACAACCGGGGGAGAAACTTTAATAATATATACATTACGAGCAAAGGTTATAAATGCATGTAAAACATAAAGCTTATAAGAATAATTCGAAAATAATTGCATAATAGCAATTTATGAATATTCTAAAAGAAATTCTTTTCTTTTTCTTTCTTTAAAGAAAATACTTCACTTTATACTTTGGGAGTTCCAACTATCCTGACTTAATTCTGTCTCAGTCACCGTGTGATCGGCACGGGTTCGATCCCAACCTGATCGAATAGGCCCAATCCACAAGGTGCCACTCGCTTCACGGTTCTCAGCACTCATGTATCATACCTTAGCATGGCTAAGTAAATTCTCAGCAACGAGACCCTCGGCTCGTGTGCTCCCTACTTTGGCACAAGTAGTTTCAGGAAGTCAACGCCTTGGTTAGGACCCTCGGCTTGGACGATGACCCCTTCTAAGAATAAAGGATACTCCCCAAAAATATTTTCTTTCTAAAACTTCTTCTTGTGACTTTTCAAGTCTAAATCTTTTCTTTATAGAACATTATGTACATGCTCATATTGGTGTCCTTACATGTAAAGCATGGCATAAGAATGAAATAAACATATAAAAATATTCTAAAGATTCTTTCTTCTTTATAATTTTCAACATAAAAATAGCATATAAGAATAACACAAAAAAAATCTGAAAATTTAAGCACATATAGCATAATAGATCATCTAAACTTTTGCTAGAACAATTCTAAATTAATGGATATTCACTCGCTCTAATTAAATAAAGATAAACTCTTTTAAGTAATTCATCAAACATCTTGTATGCGTGCTTTTGTGAGTTAAACCACTTTAGTAAAGGGTTATATCAACTCACCTCAAAACTTTTCGAGCCAATACGTAGGCCCTAGTCCAATTGACACTAGTCAAGCAATCGATTCTACAACAACCAGTGCATTTTAATCAATTTTAAAGTACTACACCTAAATATGCAATTTATTAATGATATAGAGGAAGAAGGGGATTAGCTATTCAATTCTTACCTATTACCACTGTAGGCTAATTGGCAATAGGAAAATTTACATACCTTAGTTCAAGAATTTGTGATTTGTAAAGAACCCTGGATTTCTTTTTCGTTGACCGAGTCGCTGCCTCTGTTTCGTAGTGCTCTGTTTAAGTTTATGGTGTAAGACTTCTGCTAAATGCTGAATGCACGTTTTAGCTTCCGCTGAATGCATGTTTTAGCCTTCTTTTTTTTTTGTTTTGTTCTGTTAAGGCTTTTTAGACTTAAGGCTTTTTTCTTTCTTTTATTTTGTTTAAGCCTTTTCCTTATGGGCTTTAGGATTTTCCCTTCTCTTTTCTTTTTCTTTTTTTCTTCTTCTTTTTAATTAATTAGTAATTAATGATATTTATTCTTAGTAATTAGTAATATTAACAATATTAATATTCCCTAATTGTATATTCAATTATTTAAATGTATATATATAATATTCTTTTTTCCACTATAGGCAAGAAAAATAAGATAATAATAACAATTTAGTTCTATAATTAGCGTGTCTCGATACTTTTATAAATTTGAGAAGTGTTACAATCTTCCCTCCTTAAAAACATTCGTCCTCGAATGTTGCTAGGGCCTTATTCTTAATATAACAATCATCCCTTAGGTCCTTGTACCTCTTAAATTTTCTTAGCACTACTCATTCTTCCAAGGGACTCAAAATTTTGGCTAACTCCCCAAATTTTCAAAAATTTTGGCAGAGTTTCTCTTGTAATTTGAACTATCCAAAAAAAATATTCCTGTCACAAATAGCCCAACTACACCAAGAACAATCAAATATACTATAACATGCCATTCATAGGCACCATACACAGCTCATAAATTAATTAATCTCACTCCGGCAAGGAGGTACCGCAATAAATAATAAGAATCTAAAGCACAACAACTTTAGCACAAGTAAATTACTTTAACGAATTAAATATACTACTGCATAACTAAATTACTACAACAACTAAGCATAATCTAGGAAGGATAGAAACACTTGCTAACTTGTATTTAATAAATGAAATATAAATGTCAAACCAAACTTAGGTTCACATACCTTTTTCCTCAAATAAATATGGATATTTTTTTCTCATATCTTCCTCGACCTCCCATGTAGCCTCTTTTGAATCATGATTACTCCATAAAACTTTTACCGATACTAACTCTTTTGTTCTCAACTTTCTTACTTGCCAATCGAGAATTTCTATAGGTACCTCTTCATAAGTCGAGCGTTTTTTAATTTCTATAGTATCAACAGGTATTATATGCGACTCATCATGAATGTACTTTCTAAGCATAAACACATGAAAGACAGGATGAACATAGGACTACTCAACGGGTAGCGCTAGCTTATAAGCCACGTTTCCTTTATTTTCTAGAATTTCATAAGGTCCGATAAATCTAGGGCTAAGTTTCCCTTTCTTACCAAACCTCATAACTCCTTTTGTTGGTGAAACTTTCAAAAACACCTTATCACCAACCATGAACTCTAACTCACGATGCCTCTTGTCAGAATAAGACTTTTCACGACTCTGAGCTGCTTTAAGTCTTTCTCTAATTAGCTGAACTTTCTCCAAGGCCTCACAAACAAACTCTGGACCAATCAACGACACCTCTACTGGTTCAAACCAACCCACTGGAGACCTACATCTTCGCCCATACAACGCCTCATAAGGAGCCATGCCAATGCTAGCCTGATAGCTGTTATTGTAAGCAAATTCTATAAGTGTCAAGTGATCATCCCAGTTACCTCCAAAATCTATAACACACGCATGCAGCATATCTTCGAGAGTCTGAATGGTCCTTTCTACTGGCCATCGGTCTGTGGATGGAAAGCGGTGCTTAAATTGACCTTGGTACCTAATCTTTTATGAAATTCCTGCCAAAAATGTGCTGTGAACTGAGGGCGTCTATCCCATATGATTGAAACTGGAGTACCATGCAATCGGACTATTTCTTTAATGTACAACTGCGCATACTGCTCTGCGGAATCTGTCATCTTTACTAGTAGGAAATGCGCGGACTTTGTCAGTCGGTCTATAATAACCCAAATTGAATCATGTTTACGGTATGTGCGAGGTAGACCTACTAGAAATCCATATTAATCATCTCCCACTTCCACTGTGGTATCTCTATGTCTTGAGCTAGGCCACTAGGCCTCTGATGGTCGGCTTCGACTTGCTGGAAATTCAAACATTTAGCCACATGATCTGCTACTTGTTTCTTCATGCCTTTCCACCAATACAACTCTTTCAAATCAAGATACATTTTGGTAGCACCTGGGTGGTAGAGTACCTCGAACTGTGAGCTTCCTCCATTATGGCCTTCCTAAGACCATCTACATCAGGTACACATAACCGATCATTCAACCTCAAAACCCCATCACTTCCTAGAGTGAAAGCAGTGATTTCTTTGTTTCTGACTCCTTCTTTTAATTTCACTAAGTACAGATCTTCATCTTGCTTAGCCTTAACATGCGCAACAAGGGAGGATTGCGCTAAGGCATAAGCAGTTATATCTTTTTTTCGGTCTCATCCTATCTAATTCCATCATTTGCTAGTTTTTGAATTTCTCGACCCAAAGATCGCCTTTGTTCTGCAAGATGGGCCAAGACGCCCATTGACTTCCTACTGNAAATGTACTGGAGGCTTTTGTGGTCTGTAAACACTTCAGAATGCTCGCCATAAAGGTAATGTCGCTATATCTTTAATGCAAACACCACTGCTGCAAGCTCCAAGTTGTGTGTGGGGTAGTTCTTTTCATGATTCTTTAACTGCATGGAAGCATAAGCAATAAATTTTCCATTTTGCATAAGAACACAACCAAGGCCCACTCTGGAGGTATCACAATACACTGTGAAACCACCTGAGCCTGTCGGCAAGGTTAACACAGATGCAGTGGTCAACCTCTTCTTTAACTCTTAAAAACTCTGCTCACAAGCGTCTGTCCATTGGAACTTAACTTCTTTCTGAGTCAACTTAGTTAATGGAGCTGCAAGTAAGGAAAACCCCTCCACAAACCTTCTATAGTAGCCAGCTAACCCCAAGAAACTCCTGATTTCGGTTGGCGTGTTCGGCGTAGGCCAGTTCTTGACTGCTTCTATCTTCTGAGGGTCTACTTTTATTCCTTCACTAGATACCACGTGTCCTAAGAATGCCACTGACTGTAACCAGAACTCACATTTTGAAAACTTGGCATAAAGTTCATTCTCCTTCAAGGTCTGCAAGGCTATTCTGAGGTGTTCTGCATGATCTTCCTTGCACTTAGAGTACACCAAAATATCGTCTATAAACACAATAATAAAGGTATCCGGGAATGGCTTGAAAATTCTGTTCATGAGGTCCATGAATGCAGCTGGAGCATTTGTCAACCCGAAGGACATCATTAGAAATTCATAGTGCCCGCAGCGAGTTCTAAAGGCTGTTTTAGATATATCCTCTTTTCTGATTCTCAACTGATGGTATCCCGACCTCAAGTCTATTTTTGAAAAGCACTTTACACCCTGAAGTTGATCAAATAAATCATCAATTCTTGGCAGTGGGTACTTATTCTTAATGGTAACTTTATTCAACTACCGATAGTCGACACTCATTCTGAGAGACCCATCTTTCTTTTTTACAAATAGGATCGGGGCACCCCACGGTAAGACACTCGGTCTGATGAAGCCCTTGTCAAGAAGGTCTTTCAACTGTTCTCTCAACTCATTAAGTTCTGCTGGAGCCATCCTATAAGGATGTATAGATATGGGCTGAGTGCCTAGCATGAGATCAATGCCGAAGTCTATGATTCTTTCGGGAGGAAGTCCAGGAAGGTCATCTGGGAAAACTTCTAGAAATTCTCTAACAATTGGCACTGACTAAAGAGCTAGTGGTTCTGATTCTGGATTAATAATGTGGGCCAAATAGGCGAGACACCCCTTACCGATCATTTGTTATGTCTTAAGGTAAGAAATAAACTTACCTACAAGTGATGTGGAACTACCCTTCCACTCTAAGACTTCTTCATTTGGAAATTGGAACCTAACTATTTTGGCATGACAATCTAACATGGCATAGCAGGAAGATAACCAATCCATACCCATAATCACATCGAAATCCACCATTTCTAATTCTATGAGATCAGCCTTGGTGTTGCGAACTTGGACTGAAACTATACAAATTCTATAGACTCTTGTGACTTTCACTGACTTGCCAACTGGAGTAGATACTAGGAATGGCTCACTAAGTTGTTCAGGTTCTAGGCCGAGGTTAATTGCAAAGTATGGAGTCACATATGAAAACGTTGAACCTGGATCCATTATGGCATAAGCATTATGTGAGCGGACTAAAAGTATACCTGTAATAACTTCTGCAGATGCCTCTGCACTATGACGATCAAGTGTAGCAAACAAACAGGGTTGTCCCCCTCCCTGAGTAACTCGATCTGCACCTTTGCTTGCCCCCTGCCCGGCCTGATTATGAGAACCACGAGCCTGATGTGGTGCAACTGTGGTAGCTGAGGAACTAGAAGGACAAGTTGATCCACCACTGAAATTACATCGCAACTTTGGGCAGTTGGTCTTTATATGACCAATGTCTCCACAATGGTAGCAATCATGAAACCCGAGCTTGCACTGAACTAAATGTTGTCGCTTACATGTTCCACAAATACCCTGCTGGTGTGAATGTTGTTCAACATGACTCTGGCTATGTGAGGATGATGTCCTAAAATTCTGATTCTGGCGAGGCTAATTTCCATAACTCTGAGTACGTCTGAAGGAAAACCCACCACCTGACTGATGACTGGACTGAGCTGGTGCTAATGACTCCTTATTAGAGGAATCCCTTCCGCCTCCGCTGGATGTACCATTAAACCTGCCCGTTGTCCGGTATTTCTTGTTATGCTCTTTCTCTTCTCTCCTTTGTTGTCTGTCTTTTTCTAAGTGCTTGGCGAACCCCACAACAGATGAGAAAGCTGTCATTCCTACCGCTGCAGCTGATGTCATATCCTTAATGTGGTAAGCCAAACCGCCAACAAACCTGCAAATCATTGTTTTTTTGGTCTTAACCATGTGAAGAGCATGCTTAGCTAACCTTATGAATTCCATGTAGTACTCTTGCACACTTTTATTCCCTTGCTTGAGCTGTTCAAACTATGTAGCCTTAGCTGTCGTATCGTCTTCAGGGATAAAGTTAGCTATGAAGGCCTCTTCAAATTCTTCTCCAGTAGGTGGACCACCATCTTCATCTCTCTCTTTTTCCCACATCTCAAACCAAGTGCCAGACACATCTCTGAGCTGGTAAGCAGCCAGCTCCACATCGTCATCAAATACTTTCATCACTCGGAGGGCTTTCTTAACACCCTCCATCCATAACATTGGATCTTCATCAACTATAGAACCATGGAACACTTGAGGACTCAACTTCAGAAATTCATTCACTCTTGAGGACTCTGAATTGTTCTACCTATTTGTTTGAGGTGGAATCTTATCTCTTTTCTCGTTCTGGTTGGCCATAAAGTCCTTAAACATCTCCATAGCACTGTTGACTGAATTGAACATCTGACCCACCTCTGGGGATATAGTTGTTTGAGTCGGAGCTGCTGTTGGGGGTGGCGTTGGATCCTGAGGTACTTGCTCATCATGCTCAACCCCTTCTTCATGTTCAACCTGGGGTACTTGAACCCCCCTTGTGGATTTACCCTTCCTTTTCTGAGTTCGAGCCTTTTTCGTTATGCCTTGAGCCACGATAGTAGGAATAGTTTCTGGAGAAGCATCCTGAGTGTCGGTGTCAGAGTTGCGAGTACGAGCCATTTCTGCGAGTTTTGGAGAAAAGAATACATTAGATAATTTCTTAGAGGTAGGCTCTACTGCACAATCTAAAGTATGAAAAAATGAGATTTTTCCTAAATGCTTGTAGCCCCCAGTTTATAAGTATGGCGCGCTTCATACCCATAAACAAAACCCTTCTAACACGGCTTCATAGACCCCTAGGACTCCATAAACCTGTGGTTCTAATACTATGTTTATCACGACCCATTTTCTGAACAAGCCGAGACCGGCACTCGATCACTAAACATGACCGAGCGAACCATCTCTGCTTATCAAGCCTATTATAACTCCAAACTTTATATGCAACAAAGCAATACTCTAACCAAATACTTTTGATTAATTCAAATATTTAAATAAATCAACTCCAAAGCTTTATTAGTAGTAACTACTAAATTACTGCTAAGTTATTATAAAATAACATCCGAATCTCAACCCAATGACAATGTCTATGAAGCCTCTACTGATAAACTGACGCACTACTCAGGACATGAGATTTCCTGGCCAGTTCCATATATAAACAAAGAAATAGCTAAATAAAAATGAGTCTAAGGAATACTCCACGAACAAAAGCGGAGCTCACCAATAGCACCGGAAGGGAAGGAAGTCCTAACTCGTAGCCTACTCGCCTGCAAATCCGGTTCCTACGTTGTACTGCAGACCAACGTAGGTTCCCAAAAGAGAACGTCATTACCATCCATTGTACTCAGTGAGTCTCAACAACCGGGGGAGAAACTTTAATAATATATACATTACGAGGAAAGGTTCTAAATGCATGTAAAACATAAAGCTTATAAGAATAATTCTAAAATAATTGCATAATAGCAATTTATGAATATTCTAAAAGAAATTCTTTTCTTCTTATTTCTTTAAAGAAAATACTTCACTTCATACTTTGGGAGTTCCAACTATCCTGACTTAATTCTGTCTCAGTCACCGTGTGATCGGCACGGGTTCGATCCCAACCTGATCGAATAGGCCCAATCCACGAGGTGCCACTCGCTTCATGGTTCTCAGCGCTCATGTATCATACCTTAGCATGGCTAAGTAAATTCTCAGCAACGAGACCCTCGGCTCGTGTGCTCCCTACTTTGGCACAAGTAGTTTCAGGAAGTCAACGCCTTGGTCAGGACCCTCGGCCTGGACGATGACCCCTTCTCAGAATAAAGGATACTCCCCAAAAATCTTTTCTTTCTAAAACTTCTTCTTGTGACTTTTCAAGTCTAAATCTTTTCTTTATAGAACATTATGTACATGCTCATATTGTTGTCCTTACATGTAAAGCATGGCATAAGAAGGAAATAAACATATAAAAATATTCTAAAGATTCTTTCTTCTTTATAATTTTCAACATGAAAATAGCATATAAGAATAACACAAAAAAAATCTGAAAATTTAAGCACATATAGCATAATAGATCATCTAAACTTTTGCTAGAATAATTCTAAATTAATGGGTACTCACTCGCTCTAATTAAATAAAGATAAACTCTTTGAAGCAATTTATCAAACATCTTGTATGCGTGCTTTTGTGAGTTAAACCACTTTAGTAAAGGGTTATATCAACTCACCTCAAAACTTTTTGAGCCAATACGTAGGCCCCAGACCAATTGACACCAGTCAAACAATTCATTCTACAACAACCAGTACATTTTAATCAATTTTAAAGTACTATACCTAGATATGCAATTTATTGATGATATAGAGGAAGAAGGGGATTAGCTATTCAATTCTTACCTATTACCACTGTAGGCTAATTGGCAATAGGAAAATTTACATACCTTAGTTCAAGAATTTGTAATTTGTAAAGAACCCTAGATTTCTTTTTTTGTTGACAGAGTCGCGGCCTCTGTTTCGTAGTGCTTTGTTTAAGTTTATGGTGTAAGACTTATGCTAAATGTTGAATGCACGTTTTAGCTTCTGCTGAATGCATGTTTTAGCCCTCTTTTTTTTTTTTTTTTCCTTCTGTTAAGGCTTTTTAGACTTAAGGCCTTTTTCTTTCTTTTATTTTGTTTAAGGCTTTGCCTTATGGGCTTTAGGATTTTCCCTTCTCTTTTCTTTTTCTTTTTTTTTCTTCTTTTTAATTAATTAGTAATTAATGATATTTATTCTTAGTAATTAGTAATATTAACAATATTAATATTTCCTAATTGTATATTCAATTATTTAAAT
>MU710271.1:97069-110582 GCA_026770625.1 Nicotiana glauca | reverse complement strand
TATATATATATATATATATATATATATATATATATATATATATATATATATATATATATATATATATAATATTCTTTTTTCCACTATAGGCAAGAAAAATAAGATAATAATAATAATAATTTAGTTCTATAATTAGCATGTCTCGAAACTTTTATAAATTTGAGAAGTGTTACAGTTTGCCTACAAAAAGAGTTATTAGGTGAGCATTCAAATAGCACCGTATGAGGCGTTGTATAGTGCCAGTCTCCAGTAGGTTAGTTCGAGCTGGGCGAGGCTGGGCTATTGGATACAGACATGGTTCAGTATTCCTTGGAAAAAGGTTAAATTGATATAGGACCGACTTCATACATCCCAGTCTAGGCAGAAGAGTTATGCAGATCGGAAGGATTGCGACGATACATTCATTGTCGGGGAGCGGGGCTTGCTCCAGATTTCACCCATGGAGGGTGTTATGAGGTTCGGAATGAAGGGCAAGCTGATACCTAGGTATATTGGGACTTTTGAGATTCTAGAGAGCATTGAAGAAGTGGCTTACAGACTTGCACTACCACCTAGTCTCTTTGTAATTCATCCAGCATTCCATGTTTCCATGATCCAGAGGTATCTCGGCAATCCGTGTCATGTTTTAGACTTCGGCTCAGTCCAGTTAGACAAGGATCTATAAGTAGAGGAGCCACTAGCCATTTTTGACGTGTAGGTTCGTAAGTTGATGTCGAAGAACATTGCTTCAATGAAGGTACAGTGGAGGGGTCACCCTGTTGAGGAGGCGACTTAGGAGACCGAGCATGATATTCAAAGCCGTTATCCTCATCTTTTTACCATTTCAGGTATGTCTTTGTACTCGTTCAAGGAAGAATGTTTGTTTTAAGGGGCAGGGAAGGGGGGTTGGGTGATGTAATGACTCGACCGGTCGTTTTTAGAGTATTAGTCCTAAAACATTATTTAGTGCTTCCTGTGTCCCATTATATGGCTATGTGGCTTGCTGGGTGGTTTGGTTTTTGGTTTTGGAGTCATATGGGAAGCATAGTACCTAATATGAAAGTTTAAGTTGTAGGAATTTTCGTAGTCTGAAGTGTGTGAAGATGACTATAAAAGGGGGTTTCCATGGTTCCAATAGCTCCATCGTGTGATTTTGGTTTTAGGAGCATGTTCGGATGTTGGTTTGGAGGTCCGTAGGTCATTTTAACTTCAATTGGCAAAAGTTGGAAAATAGGTTATATTTTGAAATATTTGACTGAGAGTAGACTTTTTGATATCAGGGGCAGATTCTGATTCCTGAAGTTAGAGTAGGTCTGTAATGTCAATTATGACTTGTGTGCAAAATTTGAGGTCAATCAAACATAATTTGATAGTTTTCGACGTCGAATGTAGAAGTTGAAAGTTTTAAAGTTCATTAGGCTTTAATCAATGCGCGATTTGTGTTTTTAGCATTGTTCGATGTGATTTAAAGGCTCAACTAAGTTCATATGATATTATTAGGACTGGTTGGTATATATGGTTGAGGTCCAGGGAGCTTCGAGTGGTTAACAGACAAAAATTAGACTTGGAGCATTGTTGATACCCAATTTTCCCTGATATTTTTAAAATATGTATATACTTTCAAAATAGTTTATTTTGCATCATCATTTTACTTATAAACCTATACAAGTATTTTTTTAAAAATAATTTTTCGTAATTTTTAAAGGCTTTAAGTTAATTTCTTTCTGCATTTTTATTGTACAAATATTCAATAATTATCCTTCAAAATATTTTTATGATATTATAATCATCCAAACATATCATTTACACCAACATAAATATTTTTAAATAATTATATTTGTATTTTTAGGCTAATTGCATATTTTTGCAATAATAGCCTATATTCATGTATTATGCATGTAAAAAAATAACTTTCTATATTTTTATAACGTTAAGTTATTATTTTTAATATTTTTAGTCCACAATTTTTTGTTGTTATTTATTAGTTACTTTTATAAATTATTTTTTCTAAATATTGGGTATTTAAAATCTAGCCTAAATTCCTAAAGATTTTCGGACCAAGCAATGACCCAAAACACCTAATACACTAGCCCAATAATGCCATCCCAAAACCAATAACCCCATTACCCAACCCGGTCGCAACCCACCCAACTAAACCCAACTTAACCTCTTTTAATCGCGGTTATTGATCTCAGAGATCAACAACCCTTCCCTACCTTTTAATTACCTAGCCATACACCCTGGCCTATAATCCTTCTAACCCGCTGCCACTAAATCCTCTCATTTTCCTCTCTAAATCTGAATAACGCTAGCCGCCTCCCCTTAATCCCCTCTCGTAATCCCACTGATAATGGAATTTTACCATTATTTTTTTACCATATCTAGGTTCCTTTGGTACTGATTACTCGATTTTGGTATTACTTACGTATTTTCCTAATTTTGGAAAATACCCCTCTATATCGGACGAGAATCGACTCAATTTTGAGGATTTGTGCAATATTCCGTCCATATACGCGGGACGAACTGGATCATTTATACCAGTTGTCTAATTTTGAGTTTAAAAACCCTAACTAGGGTTTTGAGACTGATACTTTTCCCTTTTTGTTGTTTTACTGACTTGCATGCCAGATTTCTCCCTTTTCTTCATCTTTGTTTACTTTATTTCTTTCTTTATATGTGTTTAATCAATTATTTTCCTTGTTTGTGCATTTAATTTTATTTCTATATAAACCCTCCTCATTCCACTTTAAGAGAGACTGAAATCATAAAAATCTTTAATACTAACTGACGTTATTACTCCTTGTTCTCTAATTCTCATGTTCTATACTCTAGTTCTTGGCCGGCTGAAAGCCAATGCCACTGAAATTTCGGGTTCTTGTTCCCCGTTAATATTTAGAATACTGTGGACTCTTGTTCTTTCTTGTTTTTTCGCTTAACTAGTGAGTTACTGGACTTCGTAGTTTCATTCCTATGTATCTGTATTTGCATATGTTTTCATTCCTGAAGTTTTACTTAATGTGTTCTTCTAGTTTGTTTTGTGCGCTATTCTATTTGTTTTACTTTAATTTTTGCTATCTTTAACTCTTCGCTTTAAATTGATAGTTTAAAGCATGCCTAAGCTTGATTAGAGTAAATTAGATTTCTTTCAAGCTTATATAACCTATGTGTTGCAACTTACTGATATTTAGGACCTTTGCACTTTAGCATCTCATTGTTGTTTAATTTTGCTCTCAATTCTGTTACTGGAACATGCTTTACTTACATAATTTGTACCTCTTTAATAGACTAGTTGATTGTGTTCAAAAGAATGAATGTAGACATTCACTATATGGCACAAGTCTATTTCCTATCCTATTCTGAATTTTCTATGATGATATCTTTCCTATATAGCTTGTTTGATCATGTTTCCTATTAGTATGCTTCTAACATGTCTTGACTTCCCAATAGTTGTAATGATCTGTTCTCATCCTGTCTAAATTCTGTTGCCAATTAATATGATTCTCTCTTGTAATACTAGAACCTACACTTAGCATAATTTGAACCTTTTCCTTACTATGAGTCTATTTACACCAATCCTGCAAACATGTTCTGTTGATGTATGCCTACTTATGCACTAGGTGTTGAACTTGTTCTTCTAAATCTTTGCTTAGTTTGTTCTTAAACCTAAAACCTATTCGATTATCTTCTCTATGTGCTCAAATTGACTATGTTTGTATCCCTTAGTGTTGTCCTTCAACCTTAGTTTACTCTCTTTCACTTGTGACCTGGGTTCTTTTGAGTTTTCATTCTTTGCTAGCTAAATGCCAAGGCTACCTAGGTTCTATCATTGACCTCTCTAGTGTGAGCACTGCTCGGTGTCGAATTGAGACATTTGTGAACTGTGACACACTAGGGTCTAAGGTTCCTTGGCTCTTTGTCCTAACTGCTCTATTCTGCCCCTTTCTACCTACTGAATAAGCTAATTGGCTTGGGTAAATGGCTATTTTCCTGGATCTTGTAATCAACTATGGCTACTGGGTTTTGGCTATTTTGTGTTGGGATTGACTGTGACTTCAAGGCTATGGTGAAATCTGCATGGATACGAAATTGAAAACTTGGCTGGGTTGGGTATAGTTTGGGCATGTCTTAAGCCCTCTATAATTATTTTGTAACTTTGTAGTTTATTTCATTAATTGGGCATGTAATAATGCTATAATAATAATAATAATAATAATAATAATAATAATAATAATAATAATAATAATAATAATAATAATTAGGATGTTAGTAAAATTGGGAAAAAGGGTCTATTCTAATATTTGCATGAAACATGTAGAAATCTTTCCTATGAGTATTCAATTTGTTCAGCATGTTCTGCTCCTATGTGTGTAACGACCCGACTGATCGTTTTGCATTCTCGAACCCCGTTCCCTTCAATAATCCTTTCCGCATTTGCTTTAGCTGAATTATGACTTGCGGGGGCGGGTGGTTCGGAAGTTAGAAGAATTTCGGGCAAGAATAAGCCCATTCGCTTCATTTCATATCTTCAAAAAGGCCAAGTTTGACTTCGGTCAATATTTTGGGAAAATGGACCCAGAATCACGATCCGGCAATTTTTGAGGGTCCGTGGGAAAATATGGGACCCGGGCGTGTGCCCGGAATTGAATTCCGAGGTCCCTAGCCCGAGTAATGGAATTTTTCGTAAAAATTGTTAAGTTAAGTTTCAAAGAATTAAACAAACTAAGAAATTATTGTTTTTATATGTATCGGGGTCGGATTTCGATTCTAACACTTGGTACGAGTCCGAAATATACTATAAGACTTACGCGTAAAATTTGACGTCAATCCGAGTAGTTTAAGGGCGTTTTGACCCGTTGGAAGAAAATTAAGAACTTGAAGTTAATTAGATTTGATTAATTGGTTTTGGGGTCCCATTCCGTCATTTAATAATGTTTTGGGTGTTCCGAAGGTTCGACTAGGTCTGCCTCATGATTTCAGACTTGTCGGTATACTCAGGCGGGGCTCAGGAGCCCCGAGCGTCAAATGGTCGAGGTTCGAGCGAAGTTAGAACTTTAAAAGGGAGCAACATCTGCTGCATCTGTCATAACCGCTTCTGCGGATCTTGGACCGCAGAAGCGAGACCGCAGAAGTGGTCTTGTAATCGCGGAAGCGGAAGGGGGCCAGGCCCAGGGGAAACCGCAAAAGCGGACCCCAAGACCGCAGAAGCGGTCGGCTCAAACCGCAGAAGCAGTTCTATTTTCGCTTATGCGGACAGGCAGAAGCGAGTTCCGGACCGCAGAAGTGGCCCAGTCGCTTTGGCCCATTTCCGTAAAAGCGGTCCTATGACCGCTGAAGCGGAACCCGCAGAAGCGAAAATCACAGAGGGTCAGTGTATCATTTAATTCGATCTTAAGCCCATTTCCCTCATATCTCTCTCAACTCTAGGGCAATTTTGGTGATTCAAAATGGGAAGTTTCAGCATAACAGTTTGAGATAAGTAATCTCCACTCATTTTTAGTTCAAATACATAAACGTAGAGTAGATTTAACATCAAGGATTGGGTAAAATCAAGGGATTTGAGCTAGACCTAGGGTTTAATGAGAATTTAAGTTTTTACACAAAAATTTGCCATGCAATGAACTTGAAATCATATATTTGCGATCCTTAGATGGTAGAGAACAACTTTCCTAAAAAAAATCTCGAAATCCGGGCACGTGGGCCCGGAGTCGGAATTTAGGAAACTAGTGCTAATGGCTAGGAAATTATTTAAATAGCTTGTAAGCCTTTATTTACTAGTTCTTGCTTCATTTGATTAGCTTGGGATTTTCCGGCTTCAAATTAAGGACTTGACCTCGTTCTTGGAGATTGGGAGCGCACTTTGGAGCGAGGTGAGTCTCCTTTCTAACCTTGTAAGAGGGAAATGTCCCCATAGGTATAATAAATAATCTAATTGCCTTATATGCGGGGGCTACGTACGCACCAGGTGACGAGAGTCCGTGCGTAGCTTCTATGTGATAGTCCGGGTAGTCTAGGGTCCTAAAGCATGTTATACGTGAAATCTCTGTGATCGTGTTGGCTGCTAAATTATTTATATCTTAACGAGTTGGACACTAAAATTTTAAAGGCATTTAATTTCACATAATCTGGGATTTATTGAAAGAGGATTGACTCGTACTTGGAAGATCATGTATTCTTTTTATGTGTACCTGCGTTGCATGTATGATTCGCGAGCGAGGTGATTGTGATTTACATTTTTACCGCGTCGCACGTATGATCCGCGAGCGGGGTGATTGTGATTTACATTTTTACTGCGTCGCACGTATGATTCGCGAGCGGGGTAATAGATGCATCTATGGTTCATGCCGCTCGACCCTCGGCAGTGCACATTTACTTTCTATTGGAGCGGGCCGTCGTCCTCGGCATGTTGGTGCATGAATTATTTGTTGTTGTTAATTGTGGTATTAGTACTACTTGCTAATTTAAGAAAGAAACCTAGAAATTTTATTAAGGAAAGAAAATGAGTAAAAGATCCTTCTGTGGAACCCGCCTATTTAATAATTTATTATGTTGTTTAAATCTCTCTACTATGTCATATTATTTGGACCTTAGTAAGTATCAAGTCGACCTCGCGTCTCTACTTCTTTGAGATTATACCGGATACTTACTGAGTACACGTGGTTTATGTACTCATGCTGCACTTCTGTACTTAAATGTACAGGTTTTGAGGCAGGTGGATCTTGTCAGTATTCGGGCGCACCGCAGTGAGCTAGCTCGGGGACTCCTACGGTGAGATGCCTTCTCCCTCATGCCGATTCGCAGTTGAAGGAGTCATTTTCCTGTATTTATAATTTTTCTGTCTATTCTGATTCAGACAGTAGGACAGTGTTTTGTATATTTTTGTTTATACTCTACTGGTCACCCGTAGCTAGTGACACCGGGTTCTGGCACACACTGTAGAGAACATTTTTTTTTGGAATGTATGAGTATGTCAGTAATGTATGATCTTGCTAGTTTCTTATACTTACTTGAAAACACTAGTATATTTGGTCGGCTAATTAATAATCGAGACTTAGTAAAAACTTCCGCAGTTGGCTGGCCTAACTGTGGTGTTAGGCGCCATCATGCCCTAGTTAGGCAAAATGGGTCGTGACAGCATGGTATCAGAGCACTAGGTTCACGTAGGTCTCACAAGTTACGGGCAAACCTAATAGGGTCTTGTAGATCGGTACAGAGACGTGTGTATTTATCTTCAAGGGGCTATAGGGTGTTAGGAAAGACTACTCTTTATTCATTTCCATCGTGCAGTGGTTAGTACACTAAGTTTCTTTTCCTATTCTCTCACAGATGGTGAGGACTCACACCGCCGACGTTCCGAACCCGGGAGGAGCTGTTCCCCCATTGCCAGAGGCCGTGGTAGAGGCCGAGGGAGGGCACCGCCCGTGGTAGGGGACAGGGGCATCCCAGAGTTACTCCTGATGCACCACCAGCAGACCCTGTGGCAGATCCCACTATTGAGGATCAGGGCGAGACGCCCGCAGCTGTGCCTACTCCGGAAGATTTCATGACTGTGTCGGGATTACAGGAGGTCATGGGCCGTATGCTTCGGTTCATGGACACCATGACTCAGGCTGGTTTATTTCCAGCAGATCCAGCAGCTTCGCAGGCAGGAGGGGGAGCACAGACCCCTACTGCTCAAGCCCCAGTTCAGGCAGCAACAATATACCAGACTCCGGGTGCCCCACCCGCAGATGGGGTCCAGCCAGTTGCTACAGCTGTGCCCCAGCTTAGGCCAGCTGTGGAGTGCGATCCGCAGAAGCTACTAGACAGATGGACCAGACTTCACCCTCTAGTCTTCGGGGGCGAGCGTCATGAGGACGCCCAGGATTTCATTGACAGGTGCAGGGATAGGCTGCACAACATGAGGATATTGGAGTCACATGGAGTCGACTTCACTACTTTTTAGCTTGAGGGCAGGGCCCGTAGATGGTGGCAGTCCTATGAACATAGCAAGCCGGCAGATTCTCCTCCCCTCACCTGGTGCTAGTTCACTCAGTTATTCCTTGATCGGTACATTCCACCCTCTGAGAGGGAAGAGCTGCGTCATTAGTTTGAGCATCTAGAGCAGGGTCAAATGTCAGTGACCGATTTCGAGGTGAGGTTCTCGGAGTTGTCCCGCCATGCCCTCATGATACTTCCCACAGAGACAGAGAGAGTGCGGAGGTTTGTTGCGGGGTTGCACCCCACTATCTGGTCTGGTATGGCTCGAGAGGTTGAGATGGGCACAGAGTACCAGCTAGTGATTGAGATCGCCCGCAGGATTGAGGGCTACCGCATAAGGGGTAGAGAGCAGATGCAACAGGATAAGAGGGCCAGGTTCTCCGGAGAGTTCAGAGGTGCCCCAGCTAGGGGTAGAGGTCAGTTCGAGAGGGGTCAGCCTAGCAGATTCCCCTACCCAGCACCACAACCCCCTCCCCGAGGTGCTCCAGCGAGGCCTTATTTCAGTGCGATGCCAGAGAGTTCTTGCCGCCCCCCATCTATTTAGGGTTCTTCCGGCGGGCATTCTGGTTATCAGAGTTCTTCCAGTGCCCACTCCAGCACCACGCCAGAGAGGTCATATCACCCACTGGCCATTCAGGGGTCTTCTAGAGGGTATTCAGGTCAGCAGGCTCAGACTTCAGGACATCAGGCTATGGTACCGAGAGGGTGTTACGAGTGTGGAGATCCAGGTCATATGAAGAGGACTTGTCCCAGACTTCGGGGCAAGGCGGTGCAGCAGGGTCAGCAGTCCATGGCCCCAGCACCAGATGCCCAGCCATCTAGAGGTGGAGGGCAGACTGGTAGAGGCCGCCCCAGGAGTGGAGGCCAGACAGGGAGAGGTCAGCCAGCTACCACTACTTCAGGTAGGGGCTAGGCAGCCGGTGCTCCAGCTAGATTCTATGCTCTCCCCGCCAGACCAGATGCATTAGCCTCAGATGTCGTGATTACAGGTATTATTACCGTCAGTGGTAGAGAGGCATCGGTATTCTTTGACCCAGGGTCCACTTATTCTTATATATCATCTCTGTTTGCTGGGTTCTTGGCCATTTTCCCCAATCCCTTGGGTGTTCCTCTGCATGGTCATATCATCCACCGGCCATTCAGGGGTCTTCTAGTGGGTATTCAGGTCAGCAGGCTCAGACTTCAGGACATCAGGCTATGGTACCGAGAGGGTGTTACGAGTGTGGAGATCCAGGTCATATGAAGAGGACTTGTCCCAGACTTCGGGGCAAGGCGGTGCAGCAGGGTCAGCAGTCCATAGCCCCAGCACCAGATGCCCAGCCATCTAAAGGTGGAGGGCAGACTGGTAGAGGCCGCCCCCGGGGTGGAGGCCAGACAGGGAGAGGTCAGCCAGCTACCACTACTTCAGGTGGGGGCTAGGCAGCCGGTGCTCCAGCTAGATTCTATGCTCTCCCCGCCAGACCAGATGCATTAGCCTCAGATGCCGTGATTACAGGTATTATTGCCGTCGGTGGTAGAGAGGCATCAGTATTATTTGACCCAGGGTCCACTTATTCTTATATATCATCTCTATTTTCTTGGTTCTTGGCCATTTTCCCCAAGCCCTTGGGTGTTCCTGTGCATGGTCATATCACCCACCGGCCATTCGGGGGTCTTCTAGTGGGTATTCAGGTCAGCAGGCTCAGACTTCAGGACATCAGGCTATGGTACCGAGAGGGTTTTACGAGTGTGGAGATCCAAGCCATATGAAGAGGACTTGTCCCAGACTTCGGGGCAAGGTGGTGCAGTAGGGTCAGCAGTCCATGGCCCCAGCACCAGATGCCCAGCCATCTAGAGGTGGAGGGCAGACTGGTAGAGGCCGCCCCCGGGGTGGAGGCTAGACAGGGAGAGGTCAGCCAGCTACAACTACTTTAGGTGGGGGCTAGTCAGGCGGTGCTCCAGCTAGATTCTATGCTCTCCCCGCCAGACCAGATGCATTAGCCTCATATGCCGTGATTACAGGTATTATTGCCGTCAGTGGTAGAGAGGCATCGGTATTATTTGACCCAGGGTCCACTTATTCTTATGTATCATCTCCGTTTGCTCGGTTCTTGGCCATTTTCCCCGATCCCTTGGGTGTTCCTGTGCATGTGTCCACTCCTGTGGGCGATTCTGTGGTTGTGAACCGGGTCTACCGGTCTTGTGTGGTTACTTTCTGTGATTTTGAGACTAGAGAGGATCTTCTAGTGCTTGATATGATTGACTTTGAGGTTATCCTGGGCATGGATTGGCTGTCTCCTTATCACGCCGTTCTAGATTGCCATTCCAAGATTGTTTCTCTACTAATGCCAGGGTTGCTGAGACTGGAGTGGAGGGGCTCCACTGTAGATACACCTAGCAGGGTTATTTTCTTCCTGAAGGCTCAATGCATGGTTGAGAAAGGGTGTCTGGCCTACTTAGCTTATGTTCGAGACACCTCTGCAGAGTCTCTGACGATTGATTCGGTGCCAGTAGTCCGAGAGTTCGCTGATGTTTTTCCTTCTGATCTTCCTGGCATGCCTCCGAATCGTGATATTGATTTCTGTATCGACTTGGCTCCAGGCACTCAGCCTATATCCATTCCACCATACCGTATGGCTCCTAAGGAGCTGAAGGAGCTGAAGGAGCAGTTAGAAGAGTTGCTAGCTAAGGGATTTGTTAGGCCTAGTGTATTGCCTTGGGGTGCACCAGTGCTGTTTGTAAAGAAGAAGGATGGGACTATGCGGATGTGGATTAATTACCGCCAGTTGAACAAAGTCACCATCAAGAACAAGTATCCATTGCCCCGCATTGATGATTTATTCGACCAGTTATAGGGTGCTAGGGTGTTCTCTAAGATTGACCTGAGATCGGGGTAACATCAGCTGAGGATTCGGGATTCAGATGTTCCAAAGACCGCATTCCGGACGAGATATGGCCATTATGATTCCTGGCGATGTCATTCAGCTTGACTAATGCTCCAGTGGCATTTATGGATTTGATGAACAGAGTGTCCAGGCCCTATATTGATTCTTTCGTCATTGTTTTCATTGATGACATCTTGGTATATTCACGTAGCCTAGGGGAGCACGAGCAGCACTTGAGGGTAGTTCTCCAGACCTTGCGAGAGCAGAAGCTTTATGCTAAGTTCTCCAAGTGTGAGTTTTGGCTAGAGTCAGTGGCATTCTTGGGGCATATCGTGTCAGGAGATGGTATTAAGGTGGATCCCAAAAAGATCGAGGCGGTTCAGAGTTGGCCACGCCCTATATCAGTGAATGAGATCAGGAGCTTCCTGGGGTTAGCAGGATATTATCGGCGATTTGTTCAGGGCTTCTCATCCATTGCATCACCTCTGACCAGATTGACCCAAAAGGGGGCCCCATTCTGTTGGTCCGATGATTGTGAGGAGAGCTTTCAGAAGCTCAAGACGGCTTTGACTACGGCACCAGTTCTTGTGTTGCCTTCCGGTTCAGGGACTTATATGGTATATTGTGATGCTTCTCGCATTGTCTTGGGGTGTGTATTTATGCAGGGGGGCGAGTTATTGCATATGCCTCTCGTCAGCTGAAGGTTCATGAGAAGAATTATCCTATGCATGATCTAGAGTTGGTGGCGATTGTTCATGCTCTTAAGATATGGAGGCATTATTTGTATGGGGTGTCATGTGAGGTGTATACAGACCATCACAACTTGCAACATTTGTTCAAGTAGAGGGACCTTAATTTGAGATAGCGTAGGTGGCTCGAGTTGCTGAAGGATTACAACATTTCCATTCTTTATCACCCAGGCAAGGCAAATGTGGTCGCAGATGCCTTGAGTAGGAAGNNCCCTAATGTTGATAGCTTGAGAGAGAGGATCCTAGAGGAGGCCCACAGCTCGAGGTACTCCATTCATCCAGGTGCTACGAAGATGTACCGTGACTCGAGACAACATTACTGGTGGCGGAGGATGAAGAAGGACATTGCAGAGTATGCAGCTAGATGTTTAAATTACCAACAAGTCAAATATGAGCACCAGAGGCCAGGTGGCCTACTCCAGCAGATGCCCATTCCGGAATGGAAGTGGGAGCGCATCACTATGGATTTCGTAGTTGGGTTGCCGCGGACTCAGCGAAAGGTTGATTCGGTGTGGGTTATTGTGGATAGATTGACCAAGTCTGCCCATTTCATTCCAGTGGCGACTGCCTATACGGCAGAGAGGTATGCCCAGATTTACATTCGGGAGATAGTGAGATTGCACGGTGTGCCGGCCTCCATCATATCAGACAGAGGCCCTCAGTTCACTTCCCATTTTTATAAAGCTGTACAGCGAGAGTTGGGGATCCGCGTGGAGCTTAGCACGGCCTTTCATACTCAGACCGACGGGCAGTCGGAGCGGACAATTCAGATTTTAGAAGATATGCCTAGGGCATGTGTGATTGACTTTGGAGGGCAGTGGGATCACTTTTTGCCCTTGGCGGAGTTTGCATATAATAACAGTTACCAGTCCAGCATAGAGATGGCCCCGTATGAGGCATTGTATGGTCAGCATTGTCGTTCCCCTATCAGATGGTTCGAGCCTGGTGAGGCTAAGTTGCTTGGTATAGATTTGGTCCAGGATGCCCTGGATAAGGTTAAGTTGATTTAGGAAAGGCTTCGCACCGCTCAGTCCAGACAGAAGAGCTACGCATATCAGAAGGCGCGTGATGTATCATTTGCAGTTGATGAGAAAGTCTCCTGAAGGTTTCTCCCATGAAGGGCATTATGAGATTCGGGAAGAAAGGCAAGTTAAGCCCAATGTTTATTGGCCCCTTTGAGGTGTTGAGGCGAGTTGGAGAGGTTTCCTATGAGCTTGCATTGCCTCCAAGTTTATCAGGAGTCCATCCAGTCTTCCATGTATCGATGCTCCGGAAGTACCATGCCGACTATTCACATGTGTTGGACTTCAGTACCATTCAGTTAGATGAGAGCTTGGGTTACGAAGAGGAGCCAGTTGCCATTGTTGATAGGCAGGACCGCCATCTAAGGTCCAAGAGGGTTTCTGCAGTGAGAGTCCAGTGGAGGGTCCAACCAGTCGAGGAGGCGACCTGGGAGTCCGAGGAGGACATGAGGAGCCGATATCCTCACTTATTCAGCAGTCCAGGTACCTTTCTATATTCCGTTCGCGGACGAAAGATTGTTTAAGAGGTGGAGGATGTAACGACCCGATTGGTCGTTTTGCATTCTCGAACCCCGTTCCCTTCGATAATCCTTTCTGCATTTGCTTTAGCTGAATTATGACTTGCGGGGGCGAGTGGTTCAGAAGTTAGAAGAATTTCGGGCAAGAATAAGTCTATTCGCTTCATTTCATATCTTCAAAAAGGCCAAGTTTGACTTCGGTCAATATTTTGGGAAAACGGACCCGGAATAACGATCCGATAATTTCTGAGGGTCTGTGGGAAAATATAGGACCTGGGCGTGTGCCCGAAATCAAATTCTGAGGTCCCTAGCCCGAGTAATGGAATTTTTCGTAAAAATTGTTAAGTTAAGTTTCAAAGAATTAAATAAACTAAGAAATTATTGTTTTTATAGGTATCGGGATC
>MU710271.1:71293-87786 GCA_026770625.1 Nicotiana glauca | reverse complement strand
CTCCTGATTGCTGAACTTGAAAAGTATTCCCTTGTTCTCCAGGTGGGCGCCTGACTGCAACAAAATAAACAAACAAAGAACATTTTCTACCCCAGTTTGGTAACTGGGTACAACATGTTATCAAATGTTAAAAATTAAAAGCTAAAATTTGAATTACACTTCCCTTGTTCTCCAGGTGGGCGCCTGACTGCTGAAACTTGAAAAGTATTCCATTGTTCTCCAGATGGGCTCCTGACTGCAACAAAATAGACAAACAAAGAAATTTTTTTTCCCCAGTTTGGTGGCTGGGCAGATTTGCGAGTTGTTACTTAAGCTATTGATACGATGGTGAGAGTAAAACTAAAGACTTGATTGGCCTGTACGTCCCTTGTGAGTGAAACTATTTAACTAAGATGTTTATCCTAGGAGAAAATTCATCAGACTAGGTTTTCTGTTATCTTACGAGAAAGATTCATCAGACTAAGATGCAGACCCTAGGAGAAGATTCATCAGACTAGGTTTTCTATTATCTTGTTATCTTAAGAGAAAGTTTCCTCAGACTAAGATTTTGATCCTAGGAGAAAGTTCATCAGACTAGGGTTTCTATCTTAGGAGAAAGTTTCATCAGACTAAGATTTTGATCTGGAGGAAAATCCATCAGACTAGGACTTTTATCCTAGGAGGAAAAAATGTGAAAAAAATGGTAGCATTTTATGCACACTAGCTAGATAGGAAAGGGTAAAGATTTGAGAAACTTCCCTTTTGTTGGCTTTCTTCTTCTTCCTTTTCTTCCTTTCATTTCCTTCCTATTGTTGAATCGACTTTCTTGCACTGCATTGTTCCTGTTTCAAACAAAGAAAACTTGTGAGTTTAAAATGTGGTGGTTGGTTTGGTGGCCTTGAACTATTAGGGCGGCTATTTCTGCATTTGCCAAGATGACTGATTTCCACTCGAGGACCTTGCTTGTTTCTGGACTAACCCCTTTCTCTATCATCGTCATCACATACAATACACTCCCACTATCTTCTATCTGTTGTGTTGCGTGAACTGGTATCTTCCCAACCTTTATGTTTCATGTAAATTCCAAAGCACGACTATTGCACCCCATTCCGTGTGTATGATGCTCTTCCTTAGCTTAAACATGCTTCAGCTTTAAGGTTTATTGCTCCTTCAATTTCCATGATAACTGCTTCCCCCTCGAATACCTTGCTTGTTTATTGACTAACCACTTTCTTTGCTACCTTTGACATGGAGAATACCTCTGATCCATTCACCAAAACACCATCCATCTATTGCATGGTTCCTGAATTGGGACATATCAAACCTTTGTGTTTCTCACGGATCCCAAGGCACGTCAATTGCCACCCACTCAAGATGTTCTTTCTTAACTCAAACCCCTGGCCCGGTCCTTGAGGTCTACAGCTCCCCTATTGGCTGCTTGGAAAGTCTTGCTCGTGACTGGTTTACTACCCTTTGTCAATCCTATCAAAAGAAGTACCTTTGATCTGTTCAACCCAACCCTTCATCTATTGCATTGTACATGAATTGGTATGTACCAAGCCTTTGCATTTAACAAAGATCCCAACGCATGTTGATTATTGCTAGCTCAGTGCGCTTGTTGTTTTCCTGACTTGTGACACTTTAATGTGCTAGCCAAACCCCGTTTTGTGTAATTAGAAAGTCGATGGCAGATTTTGAAGTCATTTCTCACTTGTTATGACCAAACAGACTCAGGAAGAGGGAGTAAACAAGACAAAAGGAACGGAGTGAAGGACAAAGGAAAGAGATGATTCCTAATAAAAAAACTATGAAGTAGAAACCTATCAGAGGTGGATACCGACTCTAACGACCTTGACATGCACCTGCAGCGTATTCTGTTTAGCAAACATGATGTTCAGCTCTTGTTGTACCTTTCGCCGTGAAACTGGGCTTCAATGCTCCGCTTACCCGATCTGATTCACAATCCTTATTCGACTTGTAGTGCCTGTAGGGTTTTCCCCATCAAGCCTCTCTCATTTTGGTCTTTCTCTCAACTCGCCGTCGCCTTACAGTGCCCGTGAAGGTTTTCACCAATAAGACTCTCTCATTTCATATTCTCTCAGCTTTCATTGCCTTGCGGTACCCGTAAGGGCATTTATCATCAAGACTCTCTCATTATTCATTTCCTTTGTTTGGACTGGAGTGTTGCCCCTGAGATGATTCTCCTCTTCTCGCTTGACTCAGCATTTCTTGAAGACTGATCAGAAGGTCTTTCTTTGGACCATAATGCAGGCTTTTGGACCGGGATAGAAATAAGGGTATCAAAGGCTCAAAAACAATTCAACGTGGGTTCAGCATTACAACTTTCGGTATCAGATTTCTCAAAACAACCACAACTTCTGTCCCAGTTTCTTTCTTGGGGACTTTTTTTGAATTTTTATTTTGGTGTTACCAAACCTCCTAGTGAGGCTGCCTACATACCTTTTCGGGATCAAGTCGAACGTAGTTCAATCCATAGAAATTACTTTGTTGTTGCGATCTTTCCTTTCTTCCACTTTACCTTTCCTTTCTTTTCATTCTTTTCTTTTCCTTCTTTTTTCTTTTCTTTTCTTTTCTTTTTATTTTTTCTTCTTCTTTCTTTTCCTTTTCTTTTCTTTTCTTTTCTTTTCTATTCTTTTCCTTTCTTTTCTTTTTTTTTTCTTTTCTTTCCTTTTCCTTTTCTTTTCTTTTTCTTTTCTTTTCTTTTGGACTGTTTTTCCCTTGTTTCTCCGCTGATTTTCCCCGCTCGGGCTTACCAGTTTAATTATTGATTCCAAAAGAGGGGTATGCAAGAAAATAACCAAGGCTCAAAGGGGTAACAAAGGAAAAAGTGTTTGGATAGCATAAAAAAATGCCTTCGTCATTCCAATCTCCAAAATATGCCAAGTACAAACTACACAATTAAACAAGCCGAGGAAGACACACATAATACCTTTTGATTGACTCACATATTTGCCTTCAGTATTTGTCAATTACCTAGCACCGTTGGACCACAACTACGGTACCACGAATGCCCCCTGTAATTTGGGGCAAACTTGCCTTTGGCATGATGCATTTCAACGGTATTTATTTATGTTCCATCTGGCCCAAGTTTCATACAATTTGGGCTCGAAGTGATCTCAAAATGCCCTTATCACTCGAACATCTTTACATCTTCAACATTATTTCATTACTAAATTGACTGATAAAAACCAGGCTGAGAATTATGCGTGCATGTCATGTCACTAGAACCAGTATGAAAGAATAGTAACAGGAGAAGGGAATTAAATAAAATGACCTGGAAATGGAGGGAAACAGAGAATTGCATTAGACTGACGGTGAAAGGGTTTAAACAACAAAACAAGCAAACTAGACTAGTTACAATCGTTGAACAAACCTAAACGACACTAGACAAGCAATTATGACTAAACAAAGCAAAAGTGGAAGGATAGAAGGGTTTGAGTCACAGGACAATGTCGGGATTACAACCCTGAAAATAACCCTGACAACAGAAATGACAACAAAATAAACCTCCAAAAACTCCACTTTAGCTAACCAGGAGATGGAGCGTCTATCCAATCACCAAACTCGACATCTTAGCCACTGAATTTCATACCAAGATTGCTGGAATTTTCACAAGTTCTTATCACATTGTTATGAGCAAACTGCTTCTGGGTTTCTTATGCTGGCTCATTCTCACGATCGATTATACCCACCATATGCATCTCATTATGCATAGGAGATGGATTTTGGCCAGTGTTTGTTGCATCTGGACTTTGCACGACAATGTCGCCTGCATCAATAAGCTTCTAAATTGCATTCTTCAGATTCCAACATTTCTCTATGTCGTGCCCCAGGTCACCTGAGCTGTAGGCACACTTTTGAGAAGGATCGAACTTCTTTGGAGGAGGCTTCGGCGCTTTTATCTGAATCGGCTTCAACATGTCAAGTGTCCTTAACCGCTGAACAGACTGGCGTATGATACTCCCAATGGAGTGAATGTTTTCTTCTTCCGTAACCTCTCATCTATAAATGCTAGATTGGGCCGAAAACCTAATCCAATGTGTTTTTGGTAAGCTCACAAGGGTAGCTGGGTATTTCGAGGAGCTGGGCATTGTGATGGGCGACTTTGGAAGTTCTGTGCACAAGGATAACCACGGGGACGATGTCGAGGCTGGAAGTGTTGATCAAGAAGACCTATCGGATTGTCTTTTCTGTTCCTCTTTCTTCCAACCAAGCTTACTGGCGCGTTCTGAATGGCTTCCGAACAACTCACGATTTTGCCTGATTTGATTCCTTCTTCTACTAGCTCCCCCATTTTTAACACATCATTGAAAGGCTTTCTCAGGGCGGGGATCAAATGACTTTAGTAGGTGGGTCCCTGGGCCTGTAGAAAAAGCTTGACCATTTATTCTTCATTAATCGGAGGACTGACTTGAGCAGCTTGCTCTCTCCATCTGAGCCCAAACTCATTAAAGCTTTCTTTCAGCCTCTTTTCCATTTTAGATAACAAGGAGTGGTCTGATGTAACACTCGATTTACACTGAAAATATCGAACAAAATCCTGAGCCATGTCGCCCAATGTAAGCCATCTATCAACATCTTGACGGGTATGCCAGTCCAAGGCTGTCCCAGTTAGGCTTTCACTGAAATATGCCATCATTACATCATCTTTCTCCCCAACAATCCACATTTCATTGCAATAGACCCTCGGGTGGGCCACCGGATCTCCACACCCATCGTACAAGTTAGAATTTGGTACTTTGAACCCTGTGGGCATGTTGCTCTGGCCTTCCACTCTTCGCTTGTCCCTGAAGGACTGTTCTGTGCTTTTCAACTTCCTAGGTACCCCATCTCGCTCTTCTCTTCCCGTAACCCTTTCTTTTCTAGCACGAAGCTTCTCATCCCAGAAGCTCTTCTTTATGAATTGAGGACCTTGCGGGCACCCTTTGGGGTGATATTGGGTATTGTGAGCTTTGAATGGGTATTCATTGTTTGGTATAATGGATATGACATGGGAGTAATTTTGGGGAGATGTAACTGGAGGATTAGTGATGGAGTTATTAGGGTACTTGGGAAAATTGTGATAAGCGGGTGTATCTAGGAAATATGGAGGATCATTTGGCGCTGTGTTTGGAGCTTGGGTAAGGGCATCATCGGGAAAAATCGGTGGTGGCAGGGGTGGTGCCTTCCTAGTTATCCAGGCTTGGTACGTGTCTGTCACGTGTTGTCTTAACATCCGCACCTCTGCACTCAACCCATTATCCCGTTCAACCAACTGATGTCGGGCACCGGTACCAACCAACTCAGTTCCATTGTTGTCTGCCATTGCCTTTTAACTTTGTGTTGTAGAGAAGGGTTACCACTTTAAAACCACAAACCAGCCACCTTTATGCTATGAACACAACAAAATGAAGCCATCACGTTAGCATTAGGGTATTTAACGTAAGATAATTTCACTTTACGTGCAATACACCTAGCTACAATTATCGGTTCTAAAATTACTTTGAGGGTACAAAGGTCAGTTGGCATCATCCCAATTTGTTCATTTTAACCTCTTCTTTATTTTCTTTCCTCGCCCTTCTTTAGCTCGCTCATTTTCCTTTCTCTTTGTTTCTGATTATCGCTCTTTTTTTTCCACCCCATAATTCCACCAACTTTTCTTTCTTTTTCTCACTTTCTTTTTCTTGATTTTTTCCTTCTTTTTTTCTTTTTCTTTCTTAAAAAAATGATTCGATCGAACCCTATGTAGGTTTCCTACGTATCATAACCCTGCATGAATTAGATCTTGCGTAGTTCTGGAAGATCGAGAATAAAGCAAACAAACTATCGTTCTCTTTTGTTTTCTACCTTAACGGCTACTCTGATGAGAAAAGAGAAATAAAAGATACAATACCCCTTTTTTTAAATTTTCTAGACTTATGTTCTATAACCTACTCTAAACTCAAGCTTAACGGGCATTTTTTTTTCCTTTTATAACAAATACTCTATTAAGAAAAACATCCTAGAAGAGAAAAAAAATATTGTTTTGATTCTTTTCTTTTTGCTTTTTGTTTTTTTTTAATGACGGAAATCTAAAGAATAAACACATGAACATATTTTGAATTTTCATTTGATATCCTGACGCAATAGTTTGAAACAAGCAATGAAAGAGATAAAATAAAATATTTTTGGATTTTAATTTTGATCGCCAAAAGAAGAAATTCTAATGATGAAAAAAAGATAAAGTATTTTTATTTTCTATGTATAATATCCTAAAGTTTTAATGATAAAAAAAATTTTTTTTTTTATTTTTCACTAATTTCCCAAAGAAACACCTCGAAAGAAAATCTTTTTTTTTTTTTAGATTTTTGAGATTAATACCTTAAAGAAAACTTTTAAAAAGGTACTAAAGGAAAATTCTCTTTTTTTAAAAAAATTTTTAGTCTTAATATACTAAAGGAAATATAAAAATAATTTTTTATTTTAAGTCCTAGATATTAGTTGCCTAAAGGAAAAATCACCTCAAAATATTTTTTTTTTCATTTCTTCAATTAGTATTCTAAAGAAATTCCTAACGGAAATATAAAATAAATTTTTTTTTTGGATTTTTGATTTATTACACACCTTTTCAAATGCAAAATAGTAAGTACAATAATAATAAAAACCTCGACATTACTATACAAAACTAAAAAGTAAAAGAGGACATAAAAATAAAATAAAAATCTCCCCAAGCAACTTCTAAATGTAGTGGCCCCGGGGTATCTGTCATGCTCAAATTCCGGTAAGTAAATCCACACATGTATGAGAAAACTTAAATCAACATGTGAGACAATAACAATCCCTATTAGACACATGCAAGACATGATTGCGATTATTTTTTTTTTTTGCAAAATGACTTATTTAGCCAAAAGATGGCTAAGAGTGCAAAATTTGCTAAGACCCTGCAAAGCCAAGAACCTAAGATTTACTAGGAAGACCAGACCCTATGTGGGTTGCCTACGTATCCCGCCCCGGGAGACGAGAATCAGGTTCGCGTAGTTTGGGCAGCTTGGATACGGGCGAGAATTAAAAAATAACTAATGTAGAGAAACATATTTTTTCTTTTTTTTTGAAAAATGATGAAACATGCAAAACCTTTTTGGATTTTCTTTTCCTTTTTTTTGATTTTTTTTTTAATTTTCTGAAAATGATGAAAAAGTGCAAAATCTTTTTTGAATTTTTCATGTATATATTTTTTGTCTTTTTCCTTAATAAAAAATGTAACAAAATAAAACTGGGCCCTACTTACTTTATTTTCACACCCCACCCTCTTTTTTTTCTTTTTTTCTCTTCTTTTTTCTCTTTTTTTTCTTCATTTGCCCTCAACTATCATTGGTCCGCCAAATGACCCTTTTACCCTTGGATAAATGCAACTTGTAGCACATAGGGTGCATCAAGATGGTCTGTTATTTTGGGTACACCTGTCCTAGACGGACCCAACCCCTATGTTGAGTCCCCTAAGTCAAAATGCACATGATGTAGATAAGTGTTCCTACTAGGGATCCGGCATGAGGCTGAGTCATTCTAGGTTTAAATCCTGGGTATATGTTCTAGACTGTGTACCCGAGTGGACAACTCGAGTCGAGGAGGGGGCTACGTACCGGGAACCAAAAGGCTATCCGTCTTAGTAACTTGTCCGGCCTCTTTCTTATTTCAGGGTATGACACTCACAGAATAGGGAGTCTCAACCAGTAAGCACATCCCCGGAGGTGAGAAGAGAAGGGTTTCGGCATAGTTTATATACAGTTCAGATAATATCAAAGCAATAAAAGCATTTTTTGCACATTAGGTCCAAACATGTAATAAAGTCAGATAACAGATAAAGCCAAATACAACAATATATCTAAGCACGAATTCTGAACCCTGAACCGAAGTTCTGGTTCCTTTTCCCCAGCATAGTCGCCAGAGCTGTCACACCTCCTTTTTCGCTACTACACCTCGTAAAGGGTATAATAAAGGGAGTTTCCCCAATTGAAGGATAATCGAAACGGGATTCATTTATTAAGAAATTCAGAGTTGCCACTCGGAAGATTTATGGTGTCCCAAGTCACCGGTTTGAATCCTGAATCGAGGAAAGGATTTGACTCTGTATTACAGTCGTAAACCAGAAATTCGGGTAAGTAATTCTGTTAACACGGGAGAAGGAGTTAGGCACTCCCGAGTTCCGTGATTCTAGCACGGCCGCTCAACTATTATATTTTGCTACAATCTGATTTTTATACATAAAACTTATAGTGCATTTTAGAATTATTTACCGTTGTTAGTTAATTATTAAGAAAGTCAACGTCGTTTAAGAACGTGTTTTTGGATCACGTCACATAAAATGCACCCGGACACATTCCTATTCAACATTTTGGGATTTGGATTTGGGTCTCATGAAATGCACACCCATATTTAGGAAGGTAAATTTATTTAACGCGCGCCTAAAAATGACTAACATCTTTTTAGCTTTGTGGAGGGCCGCGAAATTCGCTAAACGACATGCCCTGAATGCTAAGTATTTTAATATAAGCATTTAATGAGGGCCCCGCATATTTATGCATTTATTTGGCGAGGCTCGTCTCATCTTATTATCTAAAAGCCACTTTAGAGCAAGCTATAATTTTCTATTTGATTTGTCTCTAAAGAATCCTAATTAATCAATTTTATCAGTTGCTATTATTTAAAGTGATTAAGGAATTTGGCTTCAAGTTCAAGTCCACATTTGAAGAAGAGATGGACCTCTTAGTTCAAGCGCGCTTACTTACGAGAAAAGCCAAATTAACCTCATCTTTAATATTGCCACATTAACTTCATTCTCAATATTCACTTGGGACCAAATTTGACCTTGGCCCGGTATAAAAACGTTGAGATCTGTCATTTTATTGAGGATGACAACGAAAAAGAATGATTTAAATACGTTTGGTCTAATAGTTATCGATTAATCCCTCTAACTTTACATCTGATTTACATTACCCCATCTCCTACAGATTTTCGAAAAGAACATATAAATGAACGAATGTGTGAACAATTGACTACTATGATTGGCACTCAAATTGCACCAGAAATCCACTCATTGTGGTGCTTGGTTAAATCAAATAGAAACAGTAACTGGATTCAATGAAATGCCTCATGTCTAACAAATTTAAACCCTGAAGCAATCTAAGTTCAGTCCTTGACTTAATATAATCAACTCGCAGGATTATGGTTATTACACTTAATACTTACACAAGTTCAACCTATTTCAATATAGCTAGGATCTACTGCCTATCATACGTTGAATGACCTTGAACTATTCTAAAATTATACTAAATAGCTGTAGTAATGCGACTAAGACAGAAAACCTTTTATATAGTCCAATTATAACAGTCTAGTTCCAATCTGCCGAGTTCTAAATATTGTTACACGAGCTAATATGAAAGCTGATACATGCACAAGCAAAACATCTTAAGCATCTATGAACAAACAGGCATTTCGAGCCCTTAAACCAACCTATTATTTCCAATTAGAATTGTAGCTACAAATTGTGTTAGCTCTTAATCTATGGAGGATCAAGTAGGTACCTGGCAGCGAAAATACAAAACAAGAGAAGGAGGTCAGCTCAGCAACGACAACAAACCGAATTCAGCAAGCAATAATAACTTGGAATCCATCCAGAAATAGCTCCAAAACAGCCCAGGAATAATCAAAGATGAATAAAACCAGTAGATAGCCAAATAAACTTGTTTGAACCCAAATCCAAACTTGAAATTAAACTAGAAAAGCTTATGAAGTTTTCAGCAACCACAAACAAATCAAAATAGTTGGAATAAGTCCAAAACAACTTGAAATTGAACCCAGGGGCATTAGAGGCTCAGATTCATAATTGGAATTGCATAAATCTCAATGTAACAGTGTATTTTTTGAGTTTTTGGAGGTTTTCTATTATTTTTTTGTTTTTTTTTTTGGATGTTGAATTTCAAAATCAAATCTGAAAACTAGAGAGTTTTTTGGGGGGAGTTTTTTGAAGGTCCAAAACTTGTTATTCAAGGTAAATGGCATGCCTATTATAGGCAAAGATGAGGGCAGCCCTTATTTTCTATTTTCTATTTTAGTCCCAATCTATTTATTCAACTAGTCCCTTGCTTTCTAACTTGTGTCACAAGTTAATACACTACAAATCTGAACTTTTAACTAACACCCCTTCTAGGAGCTTCTAGTAGGTTCTTCCTCATTTGGATTCCCTAAACTAAACTTCCACTTATTCTGAAATTTAACAAATTAGACTCAGCTGATGCCCAACCTCTTTTAACCTAATGAAAACTAACGACAACCCAATACCCTTAATCACTGAATTAATCCTATAACCTAATGAGAGCATTAACATTGAAGAATTCAATTAAACTATCCATTCAAATCACTAAGCTGCAGACAATTATCAACAAAACCCTGACTAAAAACCAAAACACTGATGGATTATGAATTATTGTATGAAACCAAACTAAACAACTAATACACATGAACTAAACGCGATTTCACCTAATTAACATCAACACTAAAGAGAAGAAAGGACATTAAAATAATATTAAAAAAATGAAAGCAGAAACCAACATGTGACTAAATGAAAACATGCACCAATAACGCATGAAACGAAACAAAATTAAAAAACAATCAAACATTAAAAATAAGCAGAAACTCACTAAACAAAATCCAGCCAGTTATCAATTTTCAAATTCGGCCATTTCCGGTGATATTTGAATGCCCTAGGTGGTGGAATCTTCATGAGGATGGTGTGGGGATCGTAGGGTGTCAATTTGGTATAATGTGGAGCATTTAGGGTTTTGGCCGGAAAACATTCAAGTCAATATTCGAACGGTTCCGGCCATATTCGATGGATGGGGTTATGGGGGTTTGATAGAGAAGGGTCAGGCGGTCTTATGGTGTAAATTTTGGTGTTATTTGGATGAGGTGATGTCATGGCCAGAATATTTTTGTTTCAAGATTCGATGGCCTGGGGTGGGATCCTAAGGAAGCCATTGAGGGATTTGGAAAGAGGATGAGAAAGGAAACGAGGGGTGTATTTTTGGGGCGGATTGGCAGTGGTGCCGCCATCGCCGACGGTGGGGAATTTAGGGGTAGCTGCTAGGGTTTCAGGGAGAGGGATTATGGGAAGGGGACGAGGGGGGGGGGGTCATTATTCGGACATATATATATGGGGTGAGATTGATCTCTGGCCGTTTGATCAAATAACCTAGATGGCCAAGATCTAATCTCGACCAAACGACATCGTTTTGGGCCAATGGTGGGACTGGACCGTGTAGGGGTTAATTTGGGGCTGGAATTGGGGCGGAAACTATTGGGCCTGGGTGGGTTAATTCAAGACTTGGCCCAACGCTTTACTCCCATTTAAATTCCTCTTCTTTTAATTGTTTCTTTTTTATTTTATTTACCTGTGTTTGGTATCTATTTTTTAATTTTGTAAAAATGCAAAGTTAACACAAAGACCTAATTTATTTTCAAAGTTAAGCTAATTAATTTCTAAAATTGTTTAAAATTCAAAATTCAACATTATAATGAAAAAAATGGACTATTTTTGTTATTTTCTTTACATTTGTTCTAAAAGCAACTTAACTCCTAATTAGTCCAAAAATACGAAATTAAATCCTAAATGCAAATGCCAAATGTATTTTTATATTTTTTATATGAATTAAAATGCACAAATCAAATGCAAACAATTAATCCTAAAGTGACACACAATTCACAAAATTGTAAAATAATGAAAGAAATTATTTTGTTTGAATTTTTGGGAATAATTCATATATAGGGTAAAAATTACGTGCTCACAACACTAAAGCTATAAATTTAAGTCGACCTTTTAACATCTGCTAAAGACTGATTTTCTTAATCAACCACAAATTGGTCGTCTTATAGGCCTGATCTCGCGTGCTTGAAGCTTTATATAATGGGTGTTTTAGCCTATTAAAATAAAGCCCCAATTTATCTTGGTACTCATTCAATCATCCGAAAGCAACTATAAATAAAACTAAGAATAGTAAAACACTAAAATAGACAACAAAACATGATATACGAACAAAAATAAAATACTTTTAAAATAATTTATAACAAGACAAATGAGTAACCTTATTGGATTTCCCGTGATACAGTACTAAACAACACATAATAATTTGAAGTGAAGTCTACTTTTAGCTCTAATTCTCAATGTCAATTCTTAATTGTAGATTTCACGATCCAAAATCCACTAAGGGTCGTGGTGGCGCCGGACACCGTTGTCAGGCAAGCCAACTAAATAATCAATTAAATTCTACTTTTAATTACCTTTGAAAATCTAGGATTTTTTCTTCCATTTTTTCATAATTAAAACAACCTCTACTTCAATTCAAATTAAGTAATAACTATTACTACACATCTTTCGAAAACTATCCCAGAACCCGGTGTCACAAGTGCATGAGCATCTGTTGATAAGGAAAATAAAATACAACCTCTGTCCGAAATACAGTGGACAGGAAATAAATATAAAAAAATTCTGAAAGGAACTACACTATCTGCGGGTCGCCTCGAACAATACAGCTTACCTAGTCCCAGAGTCATCCGCACTGCTACGCCCCGTAGGTCACTAGAGTTACTTATACCTGTGCAATAAAAATGCACAGAAGTGTAGTATGAGTACGTAAACAACGTGTACTCAATGAGTATCCCGCCTAATCTCGAAGAAGTAGAGACGAGATGGTTAACTTTGACTCTTATTAGTTGTCCAATAATAATATACTAAATGTGCGAGGAAATCAGGGATTTTATATATAGCAGTTCTAACTCACAAAGCGAGAAAACAGATAAACACCTTCAATAAGTAATAAAGGATTTTCAAGGTTTACTTTTTATTATTTTATCAATTTATACCAAGCCATGAAAAGCAATATCGACATTTAAAATTCTCAGGAAAACAATATATATCATGCGCAAATCATGCCGAGACGACGGCCTGCTCCAAAAGAAAAGAAATGTGCACTTGCCGAGACGGCGCACCTATAGATGCTTCTATTTAATCTGCCAAGGCGTTCGGCCCGTTCCAAAATAAGCGCATAGAGACATTCAGTCAAGAAGCCAACATGGGGTAATTATTCAAGGAAGAACGAATTCGTTTTTAACAAATTATGAAAATGAGGTTTAGATCTTGTTGGAAATTTATTTACTATTTTGATGTGGTTTAAGCAATTCAACTATCCATAAGATTACAAATATTCCAAGTAGAGCATGCTTTTGGGTCCTAGACTACCCGGACAATAGCATAATAGTAGCTACGCACGGACTCTCGTCACCAAAGTGCGTACGTAGCCCCCACAAATAGGAGCACATAGCCAATTAACTTACCTATGGGGACAATTCCCTCTTACAAGGTTAGAAAGGAGACTCACCTCGCTCTGAAGATCCACACTGGCATTACACACCCTTTCGAAGACTCTAATTGATGCATCACACTCCAAAACCACCCATCGGTTACGTAAATCCATTAATATATGCTCAATTATTCATTACAATCTAATTTATAGCAATTCCTAACTCCGATCGAAAAGTTGACCAAAATGTCCTCGGGCCCACGTGCCCGGAATCCGAAATTTTTCGAAGATAAAGATTACCCATGACCTTAGGAACTCAAATATATGATTTTCACTAATTTCCATACCCAAAATCGTGGCTAAATTCCAAGAATATAATTTTCTAGGTTTTCCACCAAAACCCCACTTTTTCTACAATTTTCCAAGTCTAAATCCATAGATAAACCTTGTATTTAACCAAAGCTAGCATAAATTACTTACCTTATGACAAGTGACGAAAATAGCGCCTCAAAGCTGCTCCCCATCGGCTCAAATGGAAGAAAAATGGGGTTGAAATGAACTCAACCCCAAATTTTAAAGGCCTCACTACTCCAGGCAATTCCGCTTCTGCGGAATTATTTCCGCTTATGCGGTTAAAACGCCGCTTCTGCGGCTTCTTCCGAAGCCATGCAGCTTCCGCTTCTGTGCTTCCTTTTTCGCAGGTGCGGTCCCGCATCTGCGGCTCCCTGACCGCATCTGCTGTCCCAGCTCCCCTCACCAAAATCCGCATCAGCGGTCTTCTTGGCCGCTTCTGCGGCTCCGCACCTGTGGCCAAATCTTTGCAGGTGCGGAAATACCAGATATCAGCTGCCTTAGCTTTTCTTCAACTCCAAATTCAATCCGTTAACCACCCAAAATCCACCCGAGGCCCCCGGGACCTCAACCAAATGCACCAACCAATCCCAAAACATGTTACGGACTTGCTTGAGGCCTCAAATCGTATTAAACAACACTAAAACCACGAATTTCACCTCGATTCAAGCTTTATGAACTTTGAACTTTCCAACTTCTACTTCCGATGTTTAAACCTATCAAATCATGTCCGTTTGACCTCAAATTTTGCACACAAGTCATATTTGACATTACGGACCTACTCCAACTTTTGGATTCGGATTCTGACCCTGATATCAAAAAGTTCGCTTTCGGTCAAACTTCTCAAAAACCTTCAAATTTCTATCTTTAGCCAAATGGCTTCAAAATGACCTACAGACCTCCGAATTCACTTCCGATCGCGCTCCCAACTCTAGAATAACCATATGGAGCTACCCTCAATCTTAGAATTCCAAACGCACATCGATAACACTGAAATGCACTTCAAACCAAACTTATGAAATTTCTTCCAGAATGCCAACTTCCACAATAGGCGCCAAAATGCTCCCAAGTCATCCAAAACCCGATCCGGGCATATGCGCAAGTCCAAAATCATCATGCGAACCTGCTGGGACCTTCATATCCCGATTCTGAGGTCATTTACTCAAAATTCCAATCCTAGTTCATTCTTTCAACTTTAAGCTTCCGAAACAAGAATTATCCTTCCAAATCAACTCTCAACTTCCCGAAATTCAATTTCGACCACACGTACAAGTCACAATACCTGAAATGAAACTGCTCATGGCCTCGGACTGCTGGATGATGTGCTAGTGCCCAAAACAACCGGTCGGGTCATTTGTGACGACCCGGCCCGTCGTCACGTGAGTTACCACCCCGTTTCCCCCTTATTGTGTTGCTTCATGTCTCAATATTAGTATTAGAGTCGATTGGGTGTAAATGAATTGGTTTTGGTTGAAAATAAGGCACATCGCTTCTTAGAAGGAAGCTTGTTATAGAAAAGTCAACCGGAAGTTGACTATGTAGTTAGAGGGCTCGGATGTGAATTCCGGTGGTTCGGTTAGCTTCGGGAGGTGATTTTTGACTTAGGAGTGTGATCGGAATTGAATTCGGAAGTCCTGTGTAGAGCTAGGCTTGAATTGGCGAAGTTTGAATTTTGGCGGATTCCGGTTGGTAGGTGGGATTTTGATCTGAGGGTCGGAATGGAATTCTGAGAGTTTCAGTAGCTTCGTTAGGCGATTTTGGATATGTCTGCAAATTTTCAGGTCATTCGGACGTTGTTTGGTCGGGCTTTTGGTTGAATGCGTATTTCGGAAGTTTTGATGAAAGCTAGGCTTGAATTCGATGTAATTTATTGGTTTTAGCGTTGTTTGACATGTTTCGAGGATTGGAACTAGTTTGTATAAGGTTTTTGGATGTGTTTGTGCTTTTGGTTGGGGTCCCGGGGGCCTCGTGGTGATTTCGGAAGGTTAAACGGGAATTTTGAAGTTTTGCAACAGGTCTGTATTTTTAAGCTTCTGTTATTTCCGCATCTGCGGAAAAAGGACCGCAGGAGCGGTTCCACAGATGCGGCCAATTGGTCGCAGAAGCGGTCCTGGTGAAGGGCAGGTATTTCCACAAAAGCGGAAGAATTTTCGCAGAAGCGGACACCGCAGAAGCGGTCGTAGTGAGTTTTAGTGAAAACCGCAGAAGCGGTATAAAGGCCGCAGAAGCGGTCCCCGCAAAAGCGGTAGCGGGACCGCAGAAGCGAAAATATCAGAAGGTTTAATGAAACAGTGTCTTCGAATTTTAGAAGTGAGAAAACATTTTGGGACTTCGAAAAGAGGCGATTTTGGGCGATTTGGAGAGATTTCGAAGGAGATTCCATCAGGTATGAACTTGTAACCTCAAATAATGTGGTTATGGTATAAAAAAAAGGATTAAACACTGAAAATTGGAGGAATCAAAGGGTAAAAATGGAGGTTATGGCTTGAAGCCTAAGAGAGTCTAAAGTGACGATTTGAGGGGGAAATGGACTCCGATTCTTGTGTATTTTATATGTACGGACTCATGGTAAGACGAGGATTCTGGAAATGTGAATTTCGTAATTTTTCGAGAAGTGGTCCCGGGGCTCGGGTTTTGCCAACTTCGTGGTTTTTGTTGTTTTTCGAGTCTTTTCGATTGAGTTATGGTTTATTGGCCTATTGTGACATATCCCTTATGGTTTTGATCAGATTCTATACGCGAGGAGGTAGATTTGAGAGGGAAAGGCTTGGCGAGATAGATTATCGGCCGGCGAGAGGTGAGTAATACTTGTAAATGATATTCTGAGGGTTT